>JANIJG010017943.1:0-12552 GCA_024611175.1 Megaceryle torquata | reverse complement strand
AAAAAAAAAAAAAAAAAAGAAAATAAAAAAAAAGAAAAAAAAAATTCTTAAAAACAGTTTAGAGGTGGTCACAACCATACTGAAAAAAAGAAGTCCAGTGCATTCAGCTGTCCATGGGTAGTAAAATTATCTATGAAGTTTATAAAGCACCTCCTGGGGTGAATGTGATGGGACTTCTGTTTAATCACAAGAACAATGCTACAAAAAGGGAGAGAAATGAGATGTTCAAAGCCTTTCCCAGTGTTCTCACAACTTAAAATACCTATGGGCACTAAATCAACACAAGTAACATGTAGAAATGAGTGAGTAAATAACTACAATCATCACTGCTGTGCAGAGAAGCTTGAAGCAAAAGAAAATGAAAGATGGGTATGAGTGATCCCAACCCTAAATTTGTAAAAAAAAAAAAAAAAAACAACCAAAAAAGCAAAAAACCTAAAAAAAAAAAAAAAAAACCAAACCAAAAAACAAAACATCCAACCCCCCCCAAAACAAAACACCCAAGAACAAAAAAAAAAAAAAACCAACCCAAAACTAGAAGAAAATGTCTCCTTACGTGAGATCATAGCAGAGCCCAAATGGCTTCAAGACAAAGAGTACATGAACTGCTCTCTCCTGGGCAGGCTCAAAACTGGATGCTCAGGTCAACCACCAGTGAGCCTCCCCACAGAAGGGGGACCTTCCAGAAGCAGTTTGTACTGGCACCTGATTCACAGCAACAACCTGGCAGCATGGGATTACCACACGAGCTTCTCTCTCCTCCCCCAGAAAGGGGCACAAAGTCAAGTCATTAGTGACTTCAGTTTTCAGTCATTAGTGACTGGAGACCACAGCACCTGTATTTCCCTACACTTCCTTCTTGGAGAAGTATTTTAACAGTCTATTAAAAAATTAATTACTAATGAAACAGAAATAGATTACACACCAACGACAAAGATGAAAATGGAGAGATATTCTAAAGTCAAAATCCCAGTCTCTTCCACTGGAGTGAAAGTCCAAGTGATGAAATAAACCTTGAACTGTGTCCTAGGTTTGCTCTACTGATCATTTTTGAAAACAAAAGGGCACCTCGTCCCAGACACTGCAATTTATCAGCTTCATCTGTATACATGCCCCAATGCCAGATGTCAAAGAGAGGGAGCAGAAAGGTTCAGCCAGCTCATAGCCAAACGAGAGCGTTCCCCCGATCAGTGTCACTGACCGGAATCGCACTGGTGATCGTAAGGGACACGCTGGTGCACTTACTGTCACAGCACCGTGACCCTGCTGCGGGCAGGCAGCTGTGCTCCCAACCCCATGGTTGCCAAAAGGGGGTCTCGTGAACAGCAACCAGTTATCTAGATAGAAAGTGAGGGGGGAGCAGAATAAGGAGGAGGAGTTATTTACCACCAACACCTTCAGCAGAACTCAGCCTGCATCATCCAGTGGTCTCCAGCAGTTGAGTGAGCACAAGACGACAGAGAAGAGCTTTGTACTGGAACTCACTGGCAAAAAGAAAGGGGGTCATAAAGGCCACAGTGTTCTCACCTCCCAGATTCCCCGAAGGAAAATGGGTACATTGTGCGTTAGAAAAAGATGGGACTTCTTTGGAGCCTCTTTAAATACGATCAAATAAAAATTCCTGCCCGGGTTTGAAAGAATCATAAATAGTCTTTCCAGTAGTTTTGTCCTTTTACACTACAACTGAAACCAGGTATAATGCAATTTTGAACTGTATTCACACAACACACCTCAGCCAATTTAAACTATATTTAGCCTGCAGGATTTTTACTACCAAAGACACCTATCAGAGGAACATGCTTGGAACATCTGTCGCAGTGATTGAAAGAAGTCTACAGCAGGAATAGCAAACAGTTATTTTCTTTTCTGAGATGCTGTCAATCTGTGGAAGCAAAGTATTGGTGAAGTAGATTGTTTCTAAGAGGCACCTCACTCTGGCCTGTCTTGTCCAAAACAAAGATGATTAAAACCTCCCCTCATTGTATAACGTTGTCTGCTTGCTTATTTTGTTCCCCTGATACAGAGATAGCAGAAAATAAACTTTGTCAAAGCTTCTAAATGTGTTACAGCGTTTTATAAAAAAAAAATTCATTTGCCTAAGTCTAAAAACCTCTGCCTAATTAAATTCAAATTTTAATGTGTGCCAATCATTATTTACATTTCAATAATCAACCGTATGACTCAACACAACCCCTAAGATACAGACCCCTAAGCAAGGCTGTCTGTCACACAGCGTACTCCTCACAGGCAATCAGAGCCACCAGTATTTAGAACCCAACTTTCCAGTTACTTCACAGGAGACAACAGAACAGCTGCTCACCCCACGCTAACGCTGATACTGCAGGATGAGTTTCTGTGCTGCTTGCTCCTTAGATGGTCCAAGTCAAGGTTCTTTCCTACAAATGTCTTGCCTGCCCAGACCACACATCTTCCACATAAGGTGAAGAAAAAGTCTCTGGGGCAGTGTTTGGGATCCCTCTGACCACAGAGTAAAACCAATAAGCCAAAATATAATGGCCAAGACTCACGGCATTCACTGCAAGTTCTTGGTGCTTCACTGTTGTGGATCCAACTGTGGGTAATCCAGTACATGGTACCTATTCTCACTGTCACCAGGCTGAGGTTCCAACCACATTGTCCAGCAGCAGCCACACACAACTGTTCTCCTGAATTAGGATCTGCTGGGGCCATTAAGTCAGGCCCATAGCATGTGATCAAGAGTGGTCTGTTACTCCACATCACCCCTGTCTGACTGACAGCATCAGCACACGGCTAAGATAGGCCTGTCTCTCTTGAGCTCTGGTGGAATAAGCATCAAGACTCAGATGGAAGAAGACAGTCCAGTGGGCTGCCAACATGAGAAGATGCCTTTAATAACCAACAAGAGTATTGCATAAGATGAGACAACGCAGCCCGCGAAGGGCTGGAGGCAGCTGCAGTTGCAGGGCCTGGGTGCTTCCCTTGCACTTGGTGCTAAACTGGGTTCAGGAGAGGTGACCATCACCACTACTAATGTCCTCAGAGCAGCCTGGGGAAGAGCTTCTCACCAGGTCACAGCCCCACCACAGGGCTGCCAGTTACGGCACTGGTTTTTAAGCCACTGCTGAGAACATCACTGGTGTTCAAAAAAAAAAAACCAAACCAAACAAACCAAGATGTGAAATTGTTTAGGAAATGCTGGGATAGGAATTAAGATGGGGACTTCAGTAAAGCAGCCAAGCAGTGTCTGACCAGCAGGTAAAAATACAAAAGCTTTCTGAGAATCTTCAGTGTCAGACGACTAAGACAGAACCAAGTATCAGCACTCAAGGAGGACTGAAATTACTGTGGGGAGTGAACTGCCAAAGCCTTGAAGTTCTGTGCTGATTATTTGGAGGGGGGGGAAAAAATATATCAAACAAGGACAGGGATACTTACATATTCAACTAAATAGTTTAAAATCCTATTGCCTTTTCATATGTAAATATTCATGTTAACATATATTGTGCTAAAAAGATTCATAAGACACTTATCTATAAAATACAGACTTAAAAGCAGAATTTATGCCTCTGCATAATGTTTTTTTGGACACACAGGGCTCTTCACTTCAAAAGAGACTGCTACACAAAGGAATCATTGTTAACTTCCAACTTCTGCATCAAAACCAGCGTACCAGTCCAAAAAATATATCACAATTCACAACGGGGAGTTCATGTCGGGTTTCTTTGCAAACAGTTTGGGAAAAGCTGGTGGCTGTGTAACTCACTGGGGTGATCCCAACACCTGCCTCAAACCCCACCAGTACCTCCATTAAACCTGATGGATACAGATCCCACTTTCCCCGAGAGCAAAGACTTGATTTCCCCTCGCATCCACTTTGGAGTGACCTCACCCTCTCAGCTCTCCAGGGACTTGTCAGCTCTTTGCTCTTTTTACCCCTGCTTAAATAGTGTTGACTTCAGTAGAAGTTATCTATTTTAAACTGCTTGTGGGGAGACCTGGATCTACCTTTCCTGAGCAATAAAAAGGTAGGACAGAATTTTTTCTGTAGGTAACAGACAAGCAGAGCTCCTTTTTTGACTAATTATTTTAATGCTGCTGTAGTTTTGTTGTGGTATTAACCATGCAGCAGGGTGCCCACAGCTTTGTATAAGAATCTTTTTGAATTATTTAAACCAAAGTAAAAAGGGAAACAGCAGTTACTCAGCATTTCTGCAACTCACATTTTAGCAGTGATCACAGAACACGCTCAACAACAAATGATGTCCCCAGTGTGCATGCCTTGAACGAAGGATAAGTCAATTCTAGAGCAGACTGTCCCTTTGCAGCAGTGCACATGCTCAAGGACAGAAGCATCATGGGGTTACTACATGTACTTCGTTGTGAATTTGGATGGTTAGTTTCTTAAAAAACCAACCAACTCAAAACCCCTACCCCAGACCACAGCATAACTGCAAAAAATATGTTAAATTTAACAATATATTTCCATTCAGGTTTTGAAATTTAGGTTGGGAATAGCCCAAAGGAGAAATAAAGCTCTGAGATCCCTAATGATTTCAACCCAGTCCTTGGCCAACTCAGTACCAGTTGGGTCAATATTGAATGACATGGTTTTCCAGCCTCCACGGAGTATCCTTCCCTCCTGCTCCCGAATCCATCCTTGCCCAGCTCTGTCGAGCCCGTCCCCTTTCAACACTGGTGCCAGCGGCAGCGTGGGGTAGATGGTTTTAAGAGAGTTCTCTTAAGGCTAATGAGGGAACGTTGAAAGGAACCAGGGTGCAGTCATCGCTGGGTGACTCTCCGAAAGAAAGCATTTGGAAATGGATTCATAAACAAGGGGATTGTGGCTGTCAGTAGGGGCTTAAGGCCCATAATCGGGATCAGACAACACGACGCGAACCGCGGCGTTCGCCGCAGCGCTTACTACACTTCTGTCCTTTTTCCAGCAACTTCTGCTGACTCAGGGAGCACAAAACTGCTGACATCCCTCTCGGGATGTCCCTCCCGCACGCAGCACGATTCTTTACACGCTCACCAAGTCAGCAACTTGAACATGGACAGGACTTTGAAGCAAGTTATCTGTCGAAGAACTTTCAAGTTCCACGCCTTAACCACCTCTTTTTTTCCTCAAGTACTCCCATTAAGTGCTACACTGAATAAAAGCAGCTGAAAAAATGATTTGAGGATTACTGGAAAAAACACAGTGGTGAAATTTTGCAGGATTTTTAGCACACCACAAAGACCCGCAGTTTTTTGTCCAATCTGGAAGACAAATTGTTTCCATGAGTGAGGATTTCCTCTCTTTTTCAGAGAGGAAAAGCTCGCTGTGCATTTGTGGTACACCCAAAAGCATCACAGGAGTTGTCCTGCAAAGGTACCAACCTGGGATGCTGCACCAGTAACCTTGCCATTCAAAATGTGGGATAAAAAGACAATGGAAAAGTTTCAAGTACAACTTCTTGAAACTTATAAAATTACCACTGTTGTAAGAAAATGCATACAAGCAAAACCAACTGAATTTAGCTCGCGCTTTGTACAAAAATCACTTGAACTGAAGTTTTGGGTCTTTTTTATTCACAAAGAAGATGAAAAGATCACACAGAAGAGCAACCTGGGCCTGCAAAATGATGAATTTCAGCACACACTGATTCAAGCAAGCAAACGTTAGGTCTGATAACATTATTATTCATAATACTGCCTTGCACAAAAAACCCCCAAACCCAAACCCAAAGTCCATGCAATCAGCTACAGAGAAAAATAACAGCAGGGGGGTGCTAAGAGGTCTACAAACAGGCAAAAATCTGCTGGAACACCACACATCTGTACGCTGTTCCAGCACGTGATGAACATTATTTGAGGACATCAGCTTCCCTGCACCCTGCTTCTAAATAAAGTCCGTGGCTTTTCCCTCTTTGATGTTTATTTTGGCTATACAGATTAATAGTGGTTTGGGGTAAAAACTAGTTTGTTTATTTACACTGTCCCTTGAAAACCAAGGATCTCTCTCAATTGGTTAATATCAGCAGCCCCAACAAACGAGTTGAAACTCCCACTTCACTGTGATTTAGCTACAGCTACGAGTTTGGGTTCAATCTAAAGAAGTGGTTTTTTCCCTCCTGCTCTCCCACAGCTTACTTTTACATTTCTAGGGTGGTTTTGGTTTTGGGTTTTTTTAATCTGTCCTTTTCCCCTTCCTTTTTCTCCTCTCTCTTTCTTCCTTCTTGTCTTTTCTGTTCTCCACTAGCTGCTCTTCTCCACTGCCACTTGTAATTTCTCTACACAATGGCACAGGGCAGAAGGCAGTGGAAGAAAAGCAGTGGGACCAGAACCTGGACTCCAGTAAAATGGAGACACTCCTGGTGCCCTCCTCCTCTGAACATTTCAAAGCAAAGGTCTCCACCCTTCACTGATCCATCAGCAATATCAGTACAGACTAATACTGAAACACCAAAGGCAACAGCAGAGTTTGCTCTCACATCAAAGTTGACTAAATCAAGAAATACTTCATGTGCAGAGGGTGGAAAAAAGAAGAAAACCTGAAGGACAGATGCAGAAACTCAGTTGTGGGTAACACAGAAGCACCTATGGAAACGTTACCGTTACAGTCACCTTACAGCAAGCATGTGAAAAATTACTGTGAATTTTATTTCAATGAACTTCAGTCCTGGGGCTTGGAAAGTGAAAAAGAAAATAAAAGGGGGTAACCAAAAACATTTACCAAAACTCTTTAAGAACAAAGGCATGGCAATACTGTCTTAAAAATGAGGGGACAGAAGCTACTGTGCCTCCATGGGACAAAGCCCTGGTGGCTTCAAAAATGCATTGTGTTCTCTTGTCTCTAGACTGCTGTGGGGGCTGGAGGGGCCCTGGCTTGATCTGGATGCCTGCAGCCTGCCTGCTTGTGTTGCCCATCACGTTGCGTCCTCCAGGCTGGACCTCCCCGACACACCCATCCTGACTCCCACCGCACGGCTTGCGAGAGGAGCCCAGGGCTGAAGCACATTCTTCCAAGCCAGGGAGATGTGATCCTGTTAAAACCATTGGTTGGGGTTTTTCTGTGAAAACTGAGATGACTGCAAGGCTGGTGAAGATCTCAGCCTCCATGTGGACACGCTGCTTTGGCTTTTCCTTTTACTGGTAACACGGCAAGTGGCAACGTTTTAAGAACTGAAGCTCTCCAAGAAAACAATTCAGGCAGAGCAGAACACCTCGGTAATTACTAACACGCTTCCCTCTGCAAAGCCTTGTCCACAGCACACACATAACTAAGTTTCAGCAACTCATTTTGGAGCCACATCCCACGCAAAGCAACTGTTGAGTTTAACTACAGCAGCTTTTGACAATCAATTTATCAGAACCATCACTGGGCAGGCAGTTCTTTTGTTGTACAGCCAGGACCAAGGGTGCTTAACTGAAAAGTTTATTTCCTTTTGTTGTTCCAGGCAGGTGCATTAGGGTTTGATGGAAAGTTTCTGTACGTGTATATATATATCCCACACATGCACGCGTGCTCCAAACTCCAAGGAAAATAAACACAAAATTAATCTGTGGTCATACTTTCATTTATACCAGTCCCAGTCACCCTCCTTTTCTCTGAAGCAGCCAAAAGCTTAAGCAAGCGTGTGGCAGATGTGGCCTCTGGCTTCATGAGCCACACTGGAGAGGGTAAGAGCAGCTGGATGGAGAGAGGTTTGCATGGGGCACCCACGGGGGATGTCACGCTGAGCTCGCTCACCAAGAACCTCACGGCCACACCTTGACTTGTTTTGAAGCGAGAACAGCCACGTCTTCCTGGTTAGTATACAGGTTATTAGAAAAACACACAAAGTTCCCACAGCAGTTAACTAACAAATATTCTTACTGGAATTAGATCACTGGAATGGGCTGCCCAGAGAGGTGGTGGAGGCCCCATCCCTGGAGTCATTCAAGGTCAGGCTTGATGGGGCTCTGAGCGATCTGCCCTGGGTAGAGATGTCCCTACTTGTGTAGGGAGGTTGGACCAGGTCACCTCTAGAGGTCCCTTCCAGCCTGAAACATCCTATGATTCTATGGACTATAAAATAAATAAACCAACCCAAATATATATCAATTTAGTGCACGTACAAAGCTTGTTTTCTTAAACACAAAAGAGAGAACTTCACGGGTGAAGCGCTGGCAGAAGGCTGAGCATCCTGCAACAGCTGCTTTACCAAAACCAGTTACCTCCCATCTCCTAAATACAAAATGCACTAGGATCAGCAAACTCTTGAGAAACTAATCACCAAAATTACATTAAAACAAAACAAAACAAAGGTGCAGTTCAGATCAGAACTGCTGCCCACCTAGCAATTTCCACTGATCTTCCCAGGACCGAGTGTATTTCTACAGACATCTACAAGTTAATTTGACTTCAGACTTTAAATTCTGTTTTTGAAGACGCGAGCCGGAGCGCTTGGTTACACAACATGCTGTAACTGAGTTTCCTCTTCTACTCGGAGCATTAGGCAGTTATAAAAGGTGTTAGTAAGTCTTTAATGACATCAAAAACCTTGGCAGGGTTTGATAATTTCTTCAGGGATTTGATAGGGGAAGCGGAAGATTACAGAAATCTCAGTTTTTCTTCTTAGGTTCTGACCCTTCACAGCAGTGCAACCGTGTGGAAGAAGCCAATGTGAAGCACCAGATGAAAGGCGAGTAAATACATTTCCAGTTCCTTTTTAATTTTTAAAGAATCTAATAGCTTAAGCCAACGGCAGGAAGCTCTGGCTCAAGACTGAGCTACCTGAGGTTAAGAACACGACTAAGCATTACTGTTTTGTAATCAAACCTCTCATTTTGTGCTGTGCTCGAGCGAGCTGTTGCTAGCTGAATTAGCTCCCAAATCCCATGCTAGCCAAGTTGGGCAGTGAGGGCTGCACATGCACCCATGGCAATCTGCCAGGGAAGAAAATCTACTCTATCCCAGAACGCAGCTTCCCAGCTCCCGAGCTGTTCCTGAGAACATCCATCAGCTGGGGGTGATTCACTAGTTCTAAGTCTGGGTTTTCCTCCAAACGCTGCAGTCCCTCACCAAGCTGGTTGAGCATCGTGTTGTGTCACTTGCACACCATGCACAGCATGGAGGGCTTGAAAAATTTGCATGGTCTTATTCATTTTAGGAACATCAGAGATGCTGCTGACTACAGAATGACTTCTTAACAGTGCTGCTTTAAAAATCATAGAATGGTTTTAGTTGCAAAAGACCTTTAAGATCACCAAGTCCAACCATTAACCCAGCACTGCCAGGGCACCACTGAACCATGTCCCTCAGCACCACAGCTCCACGGCTTGGAAACCCCTCCGGGGATCATGGGGACTCCACCACTGTCCTGGGCAGCCTGGGCCAGCCCTTGCCAACCCTTTCAGGAACGAAATTGTTCCTGAGCTCCAACCTAAACCTCCCCTGGAGCAATTTCCTCCTGTCCTATCACTTGTTCCTTGGGAGCAGAGTCCAACCCCCCCTGGCTCCAACCTCCAGTCAGGGAGTTGCCCAGAGCCAGAAGTCCTTCCCTGAGCCTCCTTTTCTCCAGGCTGAACAACTCCAGGTCCCTCAGCTGCTCCTCCCCAGACCTGTGCTCCAGACCCTTCCCAAGCTTCATTACGCTTCTTCACACACTACCTTAGGGGGACATTACTGGCTTTATTTCCTCAGGATGTCACTATGAAGGATGAAACTGCCACTCGTGTAACAACAGTAACTGTCTGTTCCTGCCATTTAACGGTGTCCTGCCCTAGCAGGGAAAACACAAGTATGTACCAAAGAGCCAAGTTCCATCCCCAGAGTTCCAGTAACTTAAATGCAACAGGAAGAAACACACTCAAGAAAAACTCAAAGGAGGATTTTTCATTCAGCTTTTCTTATATATGAAAGATAAGTATGTATAGCACTACTCCTGGTTTAGTAGCTCTGCTATTTGTTTTCCATTAGGCATTACAAAACTTACTTTAGCAAATCTGTTTTGTGGGTTGTAATCCATAGCTTGTTAACCACTGTATTCATTTAGGGACTATACATATGCTTTTTCAAATACAGACATAAGGGGAAGTAAAAATGATGCCAGAGAGCATTGGTTAGTTCCCAGGAAAGACAGCATCTAGAATCTGGCAGCCTTCAGACATGAGAAGAGTACAAACACAGTCAGACTCAAGATTTTAAGTCATTTGTGTGGACCTTTTCTTTTGTCTTGGTCATCCCAACTTCTACAGTTGTTTGTAGCTTAAGCTGGCCTTGCTTTTTAATACAAAACACATAGCACGGTTTCATCTAGCTATGGAATTATTGTACTAGAAAAGGATGCTGGCAAAAAACCTTTCCCCAATTCTGAGTGCTTCCAGACACTTATTTTTAACAGACATTTGATAAAAATACTGTTGTGATTCAATACATCGCTACCAAACTTCTTACAGAAGGACAGTGCGGTTAGGAACCAGAAAGTAGTCCATGAGTTATCACTGGCATTCCAACAGAGAAGGAAACGTGGTCACACCAAACCACCAGAACACACCAATACCCGCTCTCCGCCACCCAGCAGGAATTGGGGCAGAGATCCCCGAGGTGATGCTGAAATGATTGAAGTCACAAAAATGATTAGGGGGCTGGAGCACCTCTCCTATGAAGACAGGCTGAGAGAGTTGGGGTTGTTCAGCCTGGAGAAGAGGAGGCTCCGTGGGGACCTTATAGAGACCTTCCAGTACCTGAAAGGGGCCTGTAAGAAAGCAGGGGAGGGTTTGTTCACAAGGGCTTGGAGTGACAGGACAAGGGGTAATGGCTTTAAGCTAGAAAATGGGAGATTTAGGTCAGACATTAGGAAAGAGTTCTTAGTATGAGGGTGATAGATCACTGGATAGATCACTCTCCACCAGAGAGGTGGTGGAGGCCCCATCCCTGGAGACATCCAAGTCCAGGCTTGATGGGGCTCTGAGCAGCCTGACCTAACTGCAGATGTCCCCACTTATTGCAGGGGCGTTGGACTAGATGACCTTTAGAGGTCCCTTCCAACCCAAAGCATTCTCTGATTCTATAATTCAAATTGCCTTCACACATCAGAGCACTGTAGAGGTGACGGATCCTCCCCAAAAGCCACAACCAGCAACGCCTCCTGCGCTTCACGATCCCCAGCTCCCTGCTCGGCTTCCCAGGCTCCTCCTCCCCTCCCCAGAGCCTTCAAATAGCTGCAGTGTTTCCATATCAGAATTAAGAGTTTATTCTTCTGACTGTGATTTGCATCATACAAGGGAAATACAACCATTCGGCGTGTTTCCTCGAGGTTTAAGAAAGTAATTAAATACTGTGTGGTTTATAAGATTTAATTTGCCTCAGCTTCTAGAAAATTATTAGCCACATAGGGACACGCATTCAAAATTTTGATCTAGTTTACTTGAAAACTATTTAAAGGAAATATTAACTGATACATACGATGCTGAAGCCCTCTGCCAACACTTGCTGATTATCCCAGCAGTTTTCCCTCCTATTGCTGTAGGAAAGAAACAGCCAACTAATTCATTAACCAGGAGGTGCTGATTGCGTGCATATTGTTACCAAAAGCACAAACTACACTCTCTTCCTTTCTCTCGGTTACAGTAATTTTAGGTGCTTGCAAAACAAGACGACTGAAAAATATTCAGCCCTGAAATCCAATACTGAAATAATACGTGGGCAATGCCTCCTCAGGAACCCAAATCAGACACAGAAATTCCCCACGCTCAAAGCACAGCCAGGAGCTATTCTCCAGTTAAGTATTCCATTATAAAAATGGGTCTAGAGCTGAACAGACACAGAGCACTCGTTTTGTCCTGGAGTATGTCCACTAAGCTGGAACATTCCCTGAATTATTACATTTATACCTCCTCTAAATTCAGGTTAGTTTCCAAATGCAAAGAAGCCCTCATTTGTTTTCTGTAACTACACAGGACCTAGTTATACGTGTAAGGAACGAATGCTGCCTTCTAATAAACTGGTTCAACTGGGTATTTTCAATTTTACAGCCAATTGAAGGAAGCCCCCAAAAGCATGAAAAATGACCCAGCATTTTGATCAGCACTTCCCACCCATCTATATTTATGAATAGCAATATCTGTGGTTACAACAGACACTCCAATTGTTCTCAGTAATTCACCACTTCAATGGCCAGAGCCCCAAAAAACAACTGTAGAACAGGCTAGTAATAGTAGAAGACAATTTAGAAATATCAGCTCCCAAGGTCAAGTTTGTCATCAATTTAATACGTCAGGTCTGGTCCTTAAGTAAAACTAACAGTGCATGTTAATGTCAGACATAATTGCAATAAAGTGTTACAGCTCAAGAAGACAAAGTGCTACTTGATTCAATAAAACTCTTCTGGTACATGATGTAACTGAATTACTAAGAGGTGAAAACACAGGAATTTTAAGGATCTTCCTCATCAGCGAGAGCTGCTCCCAGATAAGCTTCAAGAATACGTGAAATCTTGGTTGCCACATAACTAAAGATGAGAAAACAGGGGGAAAAAAAAAGGGGGGGGGGGGGGGGGGCCTTAAAAAAAGAAAAAAAAAAAAAAAAAAAAAAAAAAAGAATCT
>JANIJG010017942.1:20035-33693 GCA_024611175.1 Megaceryle torquata | reverse complement strand
CTGACCTGGAATGTTTCCAGGGATGGGGCATCAACCACCTCTCTGGGCAACCTGGGCCAGGGTCTCACCACACTCAGCATAAAACATTTCTTCCTTCTCTCTAGTCTGAATCTCCCTCTTTTAGTTTAAAACCATCACCTCATGTGCTGTTACAACAGGCCCTGATAAATAAACTGTCCCAAACTTTCTGACAAATCCCATTAGGTACTGAAATGTCACAAGAATGTGTCCACAGAGCCTTCTCTTCTTCAGGCTGAACAACCCCAACTCTCTCAGCCTGGCCTCACAGCAGAGGGGTTCCAGACCTCTCATCATTGTTGTGGCCTCCTCTGGCCCCACTCCAACAGGTCCATGTCTCTCCTGTGCTGAGGACTCCAGGGCTGGACCCAGCACTTCAGGAGACAATCACCAGAGCAGAGCAGAGGGGCAGAATCCCTCCCTTAACCTACTAGCCATCCTTCTTTTGTTGCAGCCCAGGATACAATTAACCTTCTGGGTTGTGACCACACATCGCTGCTCATGTCCAACCTTTCACTCCCCAGCACCCCCAAAGTCCTTCTCTGCAGGGCTGCTCTCCATCTCTACAGCCCCAGCCTGTACTGATACCAGGGGCTGCCCAGACCCAGGTGCAGGACCTTGCACTTGGCTTTGTTGAACCTCATGAGGTTCACACAGGCCCAAGCCATCAACTTTAAGGCTGTTCTCTATGTCCCTGAGTGTTTTGCCTAGTGCCTTCTCTGAATGTCACTTCTGTCTGACAGGGACCATGACCGAAAAGTGTTTTCAGGGACTTTGAATTGGTGGTTTTAGGACTAATCTGATGTAAAATGTTGAGTAGTCTCAGTTTCTGAATCAGAAGGTGCTGAGGGCATGCGAGCCACACAGATCTGAAGTCTTTGTTAAGTTGCTTGCAGCTGTGAACCAAAGGCCAACACCAACTGAAGGACACATCTGCCAGCAGTAGCCTGTGTACAAGGCCTGTGAAGGTCATGAAATGTTCCTGAAAGCTATCCTACTGATGAGGACAGGGTGGGTGAAGAGAGCAGTTCCAGCACTTTTTCGGTTACTATACTGTCCTGTTTTTGAGAGAGTCCAGCTTTCCAGGTTTAATCCATGTAGTGGTTCTGAATGCACTGAAAACTCAGCTCATGTCATGGGCAGTGAAGCATCTCCATAGCAAAATAACCACAAGATCAGTCTGAGGCTGCTAAATTCAGAGATGTGAGGACTTGACTCTCCAGGGCTGTTCTGCTGGCATAGCTTTCAAACCCTGTGTTCCTCCAGGATATTATTTCCATGAAAAAGAGCACAATGGGAAGGGTGACAGGAGCTTTTCTAATCCTGTCCACTCTGCTTTATTGCTCCTAAGGTACATGGCTGCAGACTGTTACTCATCGCAGAGTTGAGGACATGAATGAGCTTTCTGTTTGGAAAGCTTTCAGAGACGTGCTGAAGCTGGTTCTTATACAGCCAGCAAAGGGAACCATCAGGGCAAAATATGCCTGAAAGGAGAAATTGAAAACAGCCTTGGAAGAAAATGTGTATACATGTGGCATGACATTTATTTATTATCCTGTGCTGTACAGCTCTTGCCCGAGCAGAGTTGAAAGCTTAGTGAAAACGGTGGATTTTTCTAAGCTCTACCAGGATTTAGACCCTCCAGCAAATGTATAAACAAGGAACATTTTCAAAGTCTTCTCCTACTAATGGTTATTCATAACTATTTTAGGGACCTGCTGTTCCATCTGACTGACAGCACTGAAAAGAAAAAAAGATCCCAAATGTGGTCTTTCTACTCCATGATTTACCTAACAGCTGGCCATAATGCAAAGCCCATTTTCTGCTCCTGCCACAGCTGGTTTGACATCTGTGTAACAGCAAAGAAGCCATGGGGATTGATTTGGCTTGGGAGATTAAAGGCTTTTGCTTCCCATGGCTCTGAGAAAGAGGCTGATGAATCAGGTCTCACTAAAGGAAACAAACCCATTTCACCATTCCTGTTGGCACAAATGAAATCCTTGGTAGCAAATTAGGAAAAACACACTGGTGCCTGACTTGAGGTAGGCAGGTGTAAGGGGACACTGACTGCCAGGACCTGACACCCCCACCTTTCTTTCAGTGAACATCTCTGAGAAAAAATCTCATATTTTTTCTACACCTCCATCTCTCCCCATCACCTGTGGATGATAATTCTTCATCACACTCAAAGGAAGGCTACAGTTCCCAGGTCATTGGTACTGGGTAAAGTCTGGCATGAGGGAGATCTGATCTTGTCTCACTGCAGTGGGATGGACTGGGCAAAACCTAATGTTTCCTCCACCCCTACCTTTTGTGATGCTGTGAAAACATGGAGGTAGATTTTCAAGATTTGGCCTTTCAGGGCAGTGCTAAGATACCTTGAAAGATTGCCATGGGTTTTCCTTTTGTTCTTTATGGGCACCTTCAGCTTTCTAGGCTGGAAGTCCAGCATGTTTTGAGTTGTTTAGGAGTTATTCAAAGCCAAGTTATTAATTTTGTAAACCTGAGTCTAGTTTTGAGAATAGGCTCAAAACAGACCTCCAAAAATGCTGCAAGGTGTACCATGAAGTCTAACCAAAGTGCTATGACCTGGATGCTCACCTCTGTGTAATCAGAGCCTCAACATACTGCTTCCAGCATTCTCTTTGTGAAAACCTTGTAACAGAACAGTTCCCCAGTCTTTGCTTTCCTCAGCCAAACTCAATGCCAGGAACATGAAGGAAGGATCTGCAGGTAACTCCTAAGGCATCATATTGAGTATGATCAGACTATGGGTAAGTTCATGAATGATGCTGGTTTGTTCCCTGAAGTTCAGTCACCTCTGCTCCACTGCAGTCTTCTGTGCTTGATGCCTTCTAGTTTATTCCTGTAGCACATATGATACAATAGATCCCTGCCCTTTCCTTCACTCAGGTCCTTACTTCTAGTGAGAAGCATGTGTAACCACATTGCTGGCCTTATATTTGTAGCTGAAGAACCTCTGCTGTCACCAGAAGTTTAGCTTTGGCTGACAAGTGAGATGAACCATCCACATGTGATGTGCCCCAAAATGCCTACAAACAAACTTGGTTCCAGTCCCCTCAAAGTCTCCAAAGCTCCTTCTCTTCCATCTCCTTTTCCTCACTCTCTCCCAGTTGTCCCACTCACTGCTTCAAATGCTATCACCACAGAGAAGGACAAAGTAGTTCTTTCTAGTGATCTTAAAAGATCTTTGGATCCTAAATTTACATGCTGGCACTCATTGCCAGCTCTCAGTATGAGTAGTACGGTGTGCCAAGCACACCTCTGGATGTTAGCTCTGGTAAAACAAAGTATCTCTTAGCCTCTTGACTGCCTTTTTTTTTTTTTTTTGTCAGAAGTAATCAATGGGCATCCTGAATTTATTTATTTATTTATTTATCGGGGCAGGGGGAACAACACTAAGAAAACTGTGCATGAGGGACGGAGAACTTTTGAAATCAATTTCACAGAGGTTTCCTTCTTTGCCTTTGACTCCACCCCAGGAGAATGCTTGGCTGAGATGATATGAACGCAAGATTTTATTAAAAGTAAACCAGCATTATAGGAAAGGAAGCCACGAGTTGTTGTTAATGTCAACCAAACAAACCTGAGTATTAGGCAATATAAATATAATCTACATGATGATTCACATATGTTTTCTGTCTATGTGCTATAAACTGCAAAACCCTACTCAGGGTATAAAACAAAGCACCTTTTTCTGTTTATAGGCAGCAAATATTTGGGTAGGGTTTTTTGTTTGTTTTGTTGTTGGGTTTTGTTTTTTTTTCTTTTATTATTATTATTGCCAAATCAGATGTGCTCATGTGGCTTCCAGCCACAATCAAACCTGCTAGGTCATCAGGCCTAATCCATCAGCCCCATGAATCATGCCTGAGTTTTCAGATTAGCACGTTTTCTCTGGTTTTCTGTAAAAAAAGGTTTGAATATGAAATAATACAGACATAGCTTAAAAAGGAATGTCCTGTGGCCTATGACTTTGTGCTGAAATACCTTCAATGTGGTGTTCAGACCTCTGGCATTTATGCTTTGGAGATATGCATGCTCTGTGCTGTGCTCCTTGTTGGTTGGCTTTCTGATGGGACTATACAGGGTCTCTAAAAGTGTGAAAGATGCATTCAGCTCAATCCAACTACTTTACCACAGTTGTTTCAAGTGACTCAGGAGTGTTTGCCTGCCCAGCCAGTAACTGTGGAGGTGATGGAGCTGGAAGCAGGAGTGATGCTATCATAAAGCTTTGCCCAAATCAAGCTGTAGATGGACAAAACCCTTCAGTCATGAGATCCCGTGACGCTTGTGTGTGCTATCTGCCTTTCTCAAGGTAAGTAGAAGTGTCTAGAGTCACAGCAGTCCAGAATGAAACTTTTCATTTTATAATTCACCCCCACCCCCTCCCCCTACACCCCAAGACAGGCCGTTCCCATGTTGAAGCTTACCCGTGCTAACTAATACTGTAAAGAACCTTTGCCACCATTTGAAGCCATTGTCTGGCCATCAGGTCTGTTGCTAAGACCTGTGAAATTTCAAAGCATCCCTTACTCTGCTGGGGCCAGATTTTCTGACATCAGTCTTAGTACATCAAATCTCCAAGGAAATTTGAAACTGAGTAAGAACTTGGATATATTTCTCATCAGCTGGAGTACAGGGTGATGCTCTGAGGGTTTGTACTGGTGGAGAAACCAGTTCTCAGATACCTTTTCTGAGTTAGGAGGTAAAATCAGTGTGTGGACCATGTTTATCATTAAAACCTGGTATGGGATGTAGTAAATGTTGGCATGTCCTAAGGGAAAAATTCCATCTCATGTTGGGGATCCATCTAACCTAACTTTAGCATCGGGATTAATCTCAAGTAACTGCAAGTGTTTTCAGTGTAGATATTAAACTCAGTTGAGCATTCAAGCTTTTATGAAAATAAATTGTGATCTAGTC
The DNA here is from genome assembly GCA_024611175.1 of Megaceryle torquata. NCBI lineage: Eukaryota > Metazoa > Chordata > Aves > Coraciiformes > Cerylidae > Megaceryle > Megaceryle torquata. The sequence goes on along the minus strand of JANIJG010017942.1, from coordinate 28,728 downwards.
AATACTGAGAATGAAGAGCAATAATAAGTAAATAATATATCATAGAATCATAAACCAGTTTGGGTTAGAAAGGATCTTTAAAGGTCATCTAGCCTAACCCCTCTGAAGTGAACAGGGACATCTGCAAATAGAGAAGGTTGCTCAGAGTCCCATCCAACCCGGCCTGGAATGTTTCCAGGGGTGGGGCATCAACCATGTCTCTGGGCAACCTGGGCCAGGGTCTCACCACCCATGTCTGTCATGTGCTGAAAAATATTATGTATAAAATCTGTATCTGCTTGGATGAGTTGCCCCCTAAAACTCTTCTGACTACCAATCAGATTTTGCACCACTGATTTGAACGGAAACCTCAATTTCTGTCTCAGAGGCAAACATTCATTTTGTAAACATAAAATACATGTTATAAATCCCATTCTATGTTTATGTTGCAAGTAATTATTTGGACTCTTCACAGTCAGTGGAGGGAAGGAGGCAGTTTCAGGATATGATTCATTTTATCTCAGTATTTAAAACAGATTAAATAATCTCTATGCTACACATAGCCATTTCTTTCCTTAGACTAAAATGATTGCTCAGGGTGTCCATCTAGGATGGACATCTACACTGCAGACATCCAAACATGGGTGAGATGAATCCCACCCAGTTTACATCCTCAAGGTTCGGTTCCTTCTTGTCTAAATTTCACTCTGTACTTGCATTCCTTCCTGAAAACTTTCTCATTATTGACATGGCTTGGCTACTGCCCTATTCCCCAGCTGAATTATGAAAGGAAATAATCAGCCACAGTCTGAGTCTTAAAAGTCTTCAGGATATATAATGCAGTATGAATTTAAGTTATTAGATCCCATCTCCAGGAGCCACCTTAGTTTGACTTGAGAGATCTTTCTGTCTTTCAACATCAACATTTCTTGGACAGTGTCTCCTCAACCTCATGATCCAAAAGAATTTTCCAGCTTCCTTTACTCATTCTTTGGCATTAGAGAAGACTCATAAAGCGATGTTAAAAAAGGCATTCCTGTGCAAGCATCTGTGTGGGTGTGAGCGTTTGTATGTGAAATATTTAATAAAGCCACTGAAAGACAGGGTAAATGAAGACACTGTGTGCCAGATTTGATTTCTTTTGAGTTGTTTGGGCTTGGCAGTAATAATTACAGAAATCTTTGCTTTCAGCTTAGAGAAGGGGTGTGAACAGGAAGGAAGGAAACAGAACATTTATAATTATACTAATAAGAAAATGAGCTAGTTTTAGATGACATTATGTTTAGAGTTACTGCCAGGTTTTGTCAACAATGACCAGTAGTCATACCTACTTTATTTTTTTTTAGTTTTAGGCATCAAATGTGAGTTTCTCAAATAGTATGGATACTGCAGTCCTAAAGTGGGGTGGATGGGAAAGGTGAGCTTTCCTTGTGGAGCATGCTGAAGATGCAGAAGGAAGAGGAGGTATTTAAGTTTCAGGTCTTGGCTGGCACAAATATAAATGTATGTAAATTGGGACATGGCTACTTTTGAAGTGGAAAAAATGGCAGATGGCTTTGAAGCATAAAAGGAATGCAATTCTGGAAAAGCCTTTTAGTAGTATTAAAGGTGTGAATGGTAACATGGCAGGCTACCCGTGACAGCAACATTTTGATCAGATGACTCAAGAGGTCCCTCAGTCTTTGTGACCTTCTTTCATGCTCTGAATTATAGCATAATGATTTTCCTTTCCTTCTGGCTCCTCCATTAGAAATTCCAAAGGGACTCTGTGGGACATAATGCTGGGACCGTGATTCTTTCCCTGTCCTGGGATCTGAAGTTGTAGTTCCTCAGCATTTCCTTGGCATTAGCGGCAGAAAATGGCTGCTGTGGTTGTGCAGTGTAGCTATTGGCACACAAAGCTCTTGAGCACGATGGCCCTTGAGCTCATTGCTGATGCCTCTGCAAGCTGAGGGGTTACTCTTGCACCCTGACCATCTGTATAGTGGATACATCTGGTCTTAAAGGTGGCTTAGAGCTTCTATTCAGAAAGCAAGATGTATAGCTCCCATTCTCTGAAGTTCAGCTAGATTTCCCCAAAGAGCAGCATATGTTCATGAACTCTTTTATGGCAAGAATCAAGGCTACATGCTAGCCCCAAAGACACTTTGTGAAACTACAGAAAGATAAAACTGAAAGCCATCTCAAAGCATTAATTGGCTTGTCTTTCTGGACCAAGAAAAACTCAACTATAACTGTGCCATTCCCAGCAAAGATTCACCTTAAACAGCTAGTTAAAAAGATGGTGCTTAACAGCCTGTGGTGTTGGAGATGACAGAGATCTCAGACATCTGATTCCAGAGTTCTGCTCTCTTCTAGCACATTTTTCTTAATGTCTAGCCTGAATCATCCTTGCTGCAAAGGAACCTCATGATTTCTTGCCATGTCTACTTTGTATTTAAACTATGCAATGCTCAAGGGAAGATATTGCTCTCTCTGCTATAAAAAAAATCCTTTATTGGTTTATTTGGGCCAGAGTAGGACATAATAGAGATCCTGAGCCAAGGTTTCATCTTAAGAAGTCATTATAAGCAAACATTAATATCCAGGGAACAAATTACAACTGTGTGAAAGGCAGAGAAGAGAAAGTAAGAGTGTCAGTGCTGGGGACCAAGGATCAGACTGTGAGAGCCTTAATACTATAGATAGGCTCTGTCTCTTGCCCTCTGAAGATGACACAGTGCTGTTGATAATCTCAATAGCCCGTAATGGATTTTCTTCCAGAAATGCTCTGTTTATGCTGCAGTTAGAAGGAGGCTGAGCACTGATTTTTTTTGAAAGCCCATTTGCTCAGTGGTCATTCCAGAGGTCATGAGATTTTTAGGTCATGTCAAGGATGGCTGGTTAAAGAATAAGACACCACATATTTTCTAGTTAGAGGTATTTGTGAATGCTGAACATCATCAGGGTTTAAGTAGATTTTAAAATATTTTGGTTTTTTAAGTTTTTACATTCTCAAATTTATCATTTGAATCCATCAAAAAACATTGTGCAGGGGAAAAGAAGATTGCTTTGCACTGGGGCTTGTGCAGAATTTATGGCCCACCTTCTTCATGGTCAAGATGGAGACCATGAGGCAGACCTGGGATTCCGTCCTGCTGGGCCAGGACTTTTTTTTTAATCAATTGTTTCTGAGGAGGAGGGCTTAGAAAAAAAATTTGCCTCACCTTCAGAGAGGGATCAGCATTCAGTAGTAACCTCCTGTCCAGACTTTTCTCTGAAGCAACCCTCAAAGTCAAGTGAAACTGCAGACATAGAGGAGGCAAATGCTGCATGCCAGACTTTGCCCATAGTGAACAGGGCACAACAGGAGCTGATTTGCTGTAGCTTTGTACACAGCTCTGGAGCTAGTCCAGCTTCTTCTGTCTCACCCTTTCTGAGCTTCTTCCCCATCCTCTGTAGGAATTATGGTCCTTTTCACAGTCCCTTTCTTCTTGCTCCTTCTTGCTCCACTTCTTTGGAGACTGGGAGAATTCATCTTCTCCATCTGATGACAAAGAGTAGTGAACATAATTAAGCCAAAACCTATCTGCTCAGCTGAAAGCATAGTATAATAAGCATTACAAATCCTTCTTTGGAGCTGGTGTAAATCTGTACTTCTCCTGGTTTCCCAGAAAGTACCCGGAGAGGCTATGTGTGAAAGATAAGCCAAAAGTTGACACTTGAAGCTTGCAAAGGAATTTTTGGATGGAGTGCAAACAATCTGGTTCACATCAGCCCTCTAGCTTATTCATTCCCCTATCAACAACCAGATGTTCAACATAGAGCGCAAAGGCTGGTGAGTGACTCCGTCTTCCTGGCTTACAGGAGCTGCCGTCTGTTTGTCCTGTGGTAGTGAGTGAAGTGTTGTAGGTCAATGGTGAGGCAACCAGAGTCATGGTGTTTTCAGGGACCCTTTATAAAAGCTGTCTTGGCAAGTATCTTACGTGCTGTATCTATCATGCATCCCTGAAAAGTTCAGCTGCAGTCCAAAAGGGCCATGTCCATGTGGGAGAAGGGGGTTTCAAGCTCCAGAACAATCTAATTAATCAGTGGATTTGCAAGGAGATTGAAGAGAACCTGGTCATGACTCTCAAGCCAATAAGAAGTTTCAGGCTCGGGAGACTGGGCCAGAAAGTTGGGGCCCAGCATCATAGTACCTGAAAAAGAAGGTAAGGAAGTTCAGTAGTATGGACATGAAACACATTGTGCCAATCATGCTCAGGGTTAGAAAATTGTCCCTAGCTTATTTAATGGAGCCAAGCAGCTGTAGCTGTTGAATTGGTCAGTGTGGAACCATTAATCCTGCAACATGTGGGCTGTGGATATGGGATGCTGCTAGGAAGCATCTATTCCATGGCCAGCCCTTTGGGCTGAGAGACTTCCCAGTCAACATGTAGAAGCAAATTTTATTTATTTTTTTTATGTTTTAAAATTTTCCCTTCTATAAGGTCTTTTCAGCAACCTCTCTGACCCCTTATCACCAATTCTTTTTTGTCCTTTCATCCCTATTATTGTCTTCCAAATTCAGGGCTTGTACTTCATGCTTCCCTTTCTTCTTCCATTCACCGGTGCACACCACCACTCTCCCAAATCCCTGCATATGCTGGTGACTTCAGCATGGATATTTGTGCATAAGCTTAGCTCAAAGTTCATGGTAAACTGTGGGGTAGTCACTGCAGAATGGCTGGTATGTAGCAGTTTGATGAGTAGAAGGGTTTCCTAGACCTTAGAGACATGAACCTCCCAGCTGTTGCTTAGAGTTTTTATGCTTAAGGCCAGCACTGTGTTGTGAGGTTGTGGTGAGTCAGGCTGCAGGTGCCCACCAACACCACTCTATCCCTCCCCTCAACAAGACAAGGGGGAAGAAAATAAAATGGAAAAAGTTTCCTTTTCTTCTTCTGGAGAACAGAAGGCTCCAGGGACATGTTATTGAATCATTTCAGTACTTAAAGGGGGCCTGTAAAAAAGAGGATGACAATCTTTTTTAGAAGTGCCTGTTGTGACAGGACAAGAGGTGATGGTTTTAAATTAAAAAAGGGAGATTCAGACTAGAAAGAAGGAAGAAATCTTTTACATTGAGGGCGATGAGACTAGCCCAGATTACCCCAAGAGTTGGTAGATGCCCATCTCTTGAAACATTCTAGGTGAGGTCAAGCAGGGCTCTGAGCAACCTGCGCTAGTTGCAGATGTCCCTGCTCCCTGCAGGGGGGTTGGACTGGATGACCTTGAAAGGTCCATTCCAACCCAAAACATTCTGTGGTTCTATGATTCTAAAATACTAGTGGGTCAAGATAAAGGCAGTTTAATAAAGCAAAAGCTGCACATGGAAGCAAAGGAAAACAGAATATTTAGTCTCTATTTCCTATCAGCAGGTGATGTCCAGCCACTTCCCCACAAGCAGGGTTTTAGTATACACAGTGGTTACTTCAGAAGAAAAACAATACTGAATGACAACTCCCCCACCCCGTCCCCTTCCTCTTTTCTCTTAGCTTTCATTGCTGAGCAGATGTCATATGGAATGGAATATCCTTTTGGTCCTGGCTATGTCCCATCGTAAGCTCTTGTCCACTCCCAGCCTACTGGTGAGGGTGGAATGTTGGATAGACAGCTTTGATGCTGTGCAAACACTGCTCAGACACAGCCAAAACACGGGTGTATTATCAATGCCTTTCTAGTCGCAAATACAAAGCACAGCACTGAAGGCTGCTTTGGAAAAAATAACTCCGTCTCAAACCAAATAGGGGGGCCACACACACTTACAAGAAGGTAGAAAGTTCCAGACTGACAAGGTTTTTTTTCTGGGTATTGGCTGTTGAAAAGGTCCTGAGCAGAAAGGTGTCAAGGTATCTTTGCCCACAGTTGTTTCTGGTCTGGGTCCCAGGTCAGAGTGTATCAGAAGCTGAGACTTTGGTCTCCAGTCAAGTCCAATAACTAAGATATGCTTTATCTGGACTGATGGCTCTATTAGTGGCCTCTGACCCTCACTCTAAGTACTGAAGAATGACCTGTTTCATTTCTGAGATGGCTTTTCCTCTCCCTGGCTTAACAAACATATTCCCTTGCAGAAGGAGAAATGTCCTTGGGGACTATGGTTTTGGAAACTTGTCCAAACTGCCCAAGAGAGCATGTGGGAAGACCATAGATCTCTAGCACTCATCTGGTTGCCTCTTGCACTCAGTATATTTGTGTTGGATATGGGCCTTTGCATCATAAAGCCTGAACCTACTTCTGAAGAACTTCTGGACTATATGTTGGGTAAGATATAACAGAGGGGTGAATACCGTAGGAGAAGAAAAACTTTTCCAGTCAGGTCCTAAGATGCTACTGATCGAGCCAATGTTTTAGCCTAGATTCTAACAATACAGAGGTGTGGGTTTGTTTATTTGTTTTTACACTGGAGATTGAAGGGTGCAGAAAGAGCTGCAAGAAGACAATGTGCTACATAAGCGTAAACAAGTTTTCTGCACATTATCCAGATTACTTAGTTTTGCTCCATTATCGTCATTCCTGTTAGTCTGACCATTGGGACTGCAGGAACACAGAACAACCTACCTGCTTGTAGCAGCTTTCTGAAACCTGGACTCACCATCTAAAATATGAATCATAAATAATACTCATACAGATAGGGGAGGTAAATCCATATCTCAGGACCATTGGGGAAGCACCAGCTTATGTCATGATGTCCATTTGCTGCATTCCCAGCTGTCTAGCCATCACTGTACAATCCCAGCATAGTGTCTTGGTCCAGACCCAGGGCTTTGAAATCTTCAGCTCGGCCCTATGGGCTCATCAGCAGTTGCATATTGTGGCAATGATGTATTCACTTGGCACCACTCTTCTTGTTCCACTGCTGGGGTAGCCAAATGAAGGCAGTTTTCTCAAGGTGGAGTGGAAGCACCAAGTCTTTCTGTCTTGTCCAAACTCCAGTAAATAATAATCACAGATTCTCACTTGGGCTTCCACGTGGTGAACACTACATGAAAAGAAGGGTGACCCAGGAAATGGGAGACACAAAGCTTGTTTCCAGATAGGCTGTGTTGGCACACATGAGAAATAGCTTATGTTAAAGGCAAATCTGAATACATTGAACCTTCTCTCTGTCCTGCAAAGTAGCCATGAAGGTACCTTAGAAAATTAGCCAAACATCATTTTCTCAGTCCTGTCCTTAGGTGGTTTGGAAAGGCTTTCAGCTACGACAGTGTCTTGCAGCTCTCACTGCCCAGAGGTCTGGAGGGATCCAGACATGAAGATTACTCCATAGCCAGGCACTATTGCTTTCACAGCCTCAGGGCCTGTTAACTTGTCAAAGTTGAAGAGATGAGGAAAGAACTTGGGATATCTCATGACAGCAGATTTTCTAGAAAATCCAAATCTGTAAGCTAGAAGATTCTTGTTTCATTGTAGGAAATCAGAGAGTCCAGGAGGACTCGCCCAAGGCAGGTATTCCTGTCATAGGCTTTTCAAAGTCCTTTCTGTGCATCTGCAGATCCAAGATTTATCCCACCTTGCCTCAGTACAAGGACCATCAGCATTTCCTAAGTCCCATTTACACAATTCTTGAAGTCTAGAGGAACTCAAAACCTGACATGTAAGACAGTGAAAATCTGACATTATCTCTAGTGCTCTTGGACCTGCAGAAGTCATACTGTGTATCAGCTTCAGAGCTAGAAATCAACCTGCTTCTCTTCAGACAGGCCATATAGGTGTACTACCTCAAAGCAAAATGATGACATTGAGCAGTTCACATGATAGAGCTGTCTAGGAGCAATAGAGCTGGAAACCATACCTCTCAAGTAATGTTGGCAGGAAAGCAAACAACAATAAAATAATAATTAAAAATTAATAATAATAAATAAAAGAAATTAAAAAAAAACATCAAAGCACAGAGGAGTGAGTAGAAGAAAGAAACTGTACTACAGAAAGACACAGATGAAGCAAATGTTGCACTAAGAAGTTGCAGCAATGAACAAACCATTCCTGCTGTTTCCTGCGCTGGGGCACATGGTGCATGTGCTAATCATCATCTTTGTCTCTTTTCCCCATGCCCCAATTATAAAGTGGTAAGACTTGTGGAAATAACTCAGTCTGCTGGATCAAGCTAAGGGATATGTTCGAAAGACAAGATGTTGCAAGGCTGAAATGAGGAGGAAACAGTACTGAAAAAAATGAAGGATCATCGTGCTGTGCAACTTGGAGATCAGCACGTTTATTAATGTTCTTGCTTCCTTTCGTCTTGTAAGGCAACAAAAGTATGTGTTTGTCATCAGAGCTTGACTGCAGCTAAACTTGACTGCAGCTGAGGCTGAATAACTCTGAGAAAAGCAAGCAGGATGATCAAAGGATACTTTTACAACTCTGTGTGTGTTCTATCCCTGCAGCCATATCTAAATGGATGTGTAGGTGGGATAAGTTGTGGGTGTGTCTATGCAGTACCTACTACAGTAGCTCCCTGATTCTTCCTTGCACTCTCAGCCAGGTCACCCTCATCGTGTCCCAGCTGGGAAAGTCATAGAATTATAAACTCATAGAATCATAAAATCATACAATCATAGAAGCATTTAGGTTGGAAAAGACCTTGAAGATCATAAAGTCCAGCTGTGAACCTAACACTGGCAAGTCCACTACTAACTCATGTCGCTATGTGCCACATCTATATGCCTTTTAAATACCCCCAGGGTGGGAACTCCATCACC
>JANIJG010017942.1:0-13555 GCA_024611175.1 Megaceryle torquata | reverse complement strand
GTTGGATCTTAGGAAGCACTTCCTCATGGAAAGGGTGCTAGAACACTGGAATGGACTGCCCAGGGAGGTGGTGGAGTTACATTCCCTGGAGGTGTTTAAGAAAAGATTGGATGCTGCACTTAGTGGCATCATTTAGCTGATGTTGTGGTGTTGGGTCATAGTCTGGACTCGATGATCTCAGAAGTCTTTTCCAGCCTCAGTAATTCTGTGTGTGATTCTGTGAAAGTATGGAAATGCAGTGGCACAGCTGTATTCAATCGCAACAGCTGGGACCTTCCTCCCAGTATCATCTCTCTTTGCAAAGCCTCTAGAAGCTTTTTCCTCAACTGAATTTGCAGTGTTTGAGCGACCAGGTAGGATGAGGCTTTGAGCAGCCTGGTCTGGTGGGAGGTGCCCCTGTCCATGGCAGGGAGGTTGGAATTAGATGATCTTTAAGGTCCCTTCCAATGCAAACCATTTTATGATTCTACTGGGAAACACTCTTGATCTCTGACAAGAGGGAAGACCCAGAACAACATGAAAAGAAGAAAGGGCAGGAAGTCCAAAGAGTCAAAGGCAACAGCCCACAAGCCTTCTACATCCAGAAGGGTTTTTTACTCTGAGTTCCTAGGACAGACAGATCAAACTGCAGCCAGTGGACCCAAATTGATGAAAGATCTGTCCTGCAGTTTCACTGGCAGCAAATGACTTTCTGCTATAGAAAAGGGCAGTCAACTGTTATCTGAGATGCCATAGAGTGATTTTTGAGGCTGGTTCAGGGATGTTGTCCTCAGTCATAATCCTTCAGACTATCATCTGTACTGAGCATGCTAAATGCCTACCTGTTCTCCAACCAAGTTAGTAAAATCTCACCTTGAAAACCTTTCTCAGTCTTTATCATGCACAAAGTTAGGCATGTTCGATTTTAGGGGGACTGCCTAGGAAGAGGTGTATTCTGTCATTGGCCTTGATCAGGCTTGAAACTTAAAACTTCAGGAGTTAGTGCAGATGTTCCTCTTCAGCTTCAGGCCAGATATCTAATGGACACGTGTCTGGCTCAGAGGAAACAGATAGCACATGGATTTTGGCATGCAGATGCAAACTGGCTCCTCAGGACCACTGGACTGGATAGACATTGTCAAGTGTGAGTCAGAATCTTGTCCAGTTAAAGTGGAACCAAACACTACATAGTAAATCCCACGGGATATATTGGCTTGGATTTGGGTATATGTTCCTAAAGCCAGGTGGCCAGCTGATTCTAAACTTGCCCCAGCCCTGGAAACATTCAAGTTCAGGTTGGATGGGGCTCTGAACAACCTGATCTAGTTTCAGATGTCCCTGCTCACTCAGGGAGTTGGACTAGATGGCCTTTAAATGTCCCTTCCAACCCAAACCATTCTATGATTCTATGTTTCTATGATTCTGTGGTTCTATGTCTCCTCGTATCAGAGTGTGTAAGTTAATGGCTCCTGAGAAGAAGTACTGGTGCCTCCCACCAGCTCTACATAACCTTCACATGAAGATGTGCATTTACCAGAGATCTAGCTCAGGATGATGTATTTGATCAAGTTAAACACCTTGTCATGGTCCTTTCACCACCCAGAAGAGATGAGACATTTTACTGCATCAGTCAGACCTACTCAATGAGCAGCACTGGGTGTAGTAGTGTCCTGTCCTCCTTTGCTAGTGACTATCAGTCCATTGTTTTGTGAATATCAACGAAGTTCAAAAGAACTGGATGTCATCCACATTCTCACTCATTCACTGGACGTGTTTGAAGCTAGACTTCCTCACTTAATTTCCGTGAGCCAAATTGTTTGCACTGAACTGGCAAAAGATGAAACCCAGAACTCATACTTTGTTTTGACATCTGCATTAGCAGCGTGGTGATGTTTTGGTTTAGCACTGTGTGTCTGTGGATTTCATGCTGCCTGTGTTTTCTCATCATTATTCCATTTGGCTTTTCCAGGCCACTGGACCTACATTGAAAGACCCAGAGGTTTGTGGTTCAGGTTGCCAACTTTTGCACCTTGCCATTGCTGAGCTGATGATAGAATATGTTCAGCAGAAGACAGAAAATCACTAACATACATGCACACAAAGCAGAGTCTGCCCATTGCCTATGCATGTTTGAGAGATGTGGCAGCTTTCTGCAAGAGTGATCTCCAGCATGGCTTTTTCTTGACCCAAGAGGGCTCTGACACTTGCTGCAAGTCATAGAATCATAGAACAGAATAATTTGTGTTGGAAGGGACCTTTAAAGTTCATCTAGTCCAACTCCCCTGCAGTGAACAGGGACATCTTCAATGAGAGCAAGTTGCTCACAGTCCCATCCAACCTGACCTTGAATGTTTCCAGAGATGGGGCAAATTCTAGGTATGAGTTGCTGAAGCAGGTGTCAACAGGCTCTGATGCTGTCAAGGTTTTTCAAAACTACAGCAGGTTGATTAATCTGTCAGAGCCCTTCTGTAGCTGCTAGCTGCTAGCAAGGGAGGGACAAAGAAACAAAATTGCAAGTAATGCTCTGAAATCAAAGTTCTGACACAAAACTGCGTGTCTGACTTCCACACAAACTGACTCACAGGACAAAATTAATCTCACCTAACATAGGCATCTACATGGAAGAGGCCTCCATGCAGACTAGTCACCCCAAGCTCCCTTTATAGTCAGTGAAGAGAAACAGAGCATGGTTCTGACCTAATAGAAATGTCTACATGAAGCTGAGATGAATTGCACCTCAGAAGTGCCTGTTTTCCTCTCTTGACTTTAATGTCTGGGGAGCACGGGGTATGCAGCTCAGATGGAGATGTCTGCAGGCACGGGGCTGGAAAGCCAAGTAAGATGGATTTCCCTGCAATGAATTCCCCCAGAGTGACAGTGAAGGCGCTTGCCGGCAAAGCACGCCAGATCTTAGCTCTAATATTTTAGGAGTTAAGTGCATTCTTTGTGCTAAAAGGAAAAAAGACTGAGCAGAGAGGGGGGCAGCACATGGGAAACAAACTCACTCTACTCATAGGCAAAAGGAAGGCAAATACTGTCCTAGAGCTGAAAACCAGAAAGTACTTTGTATTAATCCAGCCTGACCTTTTCAGGGACATTGGCACTCCACCTAGCTCAGGGTATCTAAAACCCAGGACAGAGAGTGAATCGGAGGGAGAAGATGCCTTAATGAAATATTCTGGCCATGCAGTGTCTTGTGATAACTTACTAACATGGTGCATTGCCAATTGCATTTTAGAATAATAAAACTCTTCCCATTTGCAGCTCCCCCTGGACATTTTTAATCAGCTAATTTCTCCCAGGGCTACCCCGGCAGGCCAGAGTTCAGGCAAGATTCCCATTAGAAATAGGAAAGACCTGTCTGTTCACTGAGTTTATCCAGCTGTGTAGTTTGCAGTGAATAATGACCACTGAGGCTTTAGCAAATTGTGGGGGCAGTGGGGCAAGGGAGGGAAGTGAAGTCTATGAATCACCACAGACCTGCAAGCTACGGAGAGTTGTGTTGGTATTTCTTATTGACATGGTTTCTTTATATATGTTTATTCGTGTATTTACATGATCATAGCATCTTTCTGCCACATTCCTCTGTTAGGCTTTATCTTTCATGTAACAAACCCATAGGCAGAGCTGGTTTGGGGGGAGAAGAGACTTTTTGGGACCAGGGCAGGTACAATCTCTTTTTTTTTTTTTTTTTTTTTTTTAAATAATTGCAATATATCTGGTAATAAATCAGATTTCTCCTTTTCATGGACTACATGAGCTCTTGGAGAGTTGTCCCAGCTAAGGTCCTCTAGAAGGGTCTGTCTTCCTAGCAGCTCCAGAGGAAGCCTCAAGCAGCTGCCTGTCTACCTCAAATAACCCAGGATGAATCCCATATAAAAAGTTTTGATTCATGTGAAAGATATCTCACTTCAGGGGCTGCCCTATGAACTTGTGCTTAAAGGTTACATGGTGTAACCGTCACCTGATCCTTTTTCTGTGTTGTCCTGCAGATGAAGCAGAGTCCTTCCAAGAAGGCCAATGATATTGCATTAAGAAAAGTGTGACCAGCAGGTTGAGGGAGGTTTTTCTCCCCCTCTAATCTGCCCTAGGGAGACCATCTCTGGAGTATTGGGACCAGTTCTGGGCTCCCCCTTTCAAGAGAGACAAGGAACTACTGAAGTGAGTCCAGCAGATGTTACAAAGATGCTGAGGAGACTGAAGCATCTCTGTGCTGAAGAAAGGCTGAAAGCCCTGGGGCTGTTTGTCCTGAAGAAGACTGAGAGGGGTTCTTCTCAATGCTGATCAATCTCTAAAGGGTTGGGATCAAGAAGATGGGGCCAGACTCCTTCCAGTGGTTTCTAGCAGTTTCCAGTGATGGGGCAAGGGGCAATGAACACAAACTGGTACCTAGGAGGTTCCCTCTGAACATAAGGAAAAAAATATTTCATAGGAAAAAAGTTCTTCCTATGAGCCTGGCCCCAGCTGCCCAGAGAGCTTGTGGTCTCCTTCTCTGAAGATATTCCATACCTGCCTGGACACGATCCTGGGCACCCTGCTCTGGGTGACCCTACTGGAGAAGGGGAGGGGGAATATATGATCTCCAGACATCACTTCCAACATCCACCATGCTGTAATTCTGTGATTCCATGATTCATATCCTGGAATGTTTTAAGGACACATTTCAATGATCATGATGAACTGTCACCACAAGTTGTCACCACTCTGGGGAAAAGGTACCTCACCATCTCCTGCACCAGAAGCAGTAATTCTGGGTGTTGTACCAGGTCAGGCAACTAAACTGAATTTAAGTGAAAACTTATTTTCCTGAGCTCTTTTGCAGGAACATCAATCCTTGCAGTGACACAAATGGTTGTGATGGCCCCAGGGAACTGGTGGGAAGGAGATGGGGAAAAGCATCCGTGGCTGGAGGAGCACAAGGCTGCTGCTCTCCAGGGCATTGCTGGCATAATGTGTTCACTGAAGGGCTGAGGGTTTTCTTCACTATGTAAAGTCATTATAGCCCAAGGATTACCAGGCATACATAATATTCCTATTATTTTTTTCATGTATATCACTGTTTTTTCCTTCACTGTCTGCAATTTTAGAGCTTATGTTTGTGGCGTCACTAAGCCAGTCTTCAAGAAACCGTAGAAAACAACATGGGAATTGAATATAAATGAAAGTGAAGGAGACTGGAAACCAGCCAGTATAAAACTGGTGGTGATCAGCCTGCATTCCCCCTGTGAGCTGAAAAATGTGAAACAAGCAGTGCAAAGTGACACATGGAGTATTCCCCTTTAGACACATTTTTTGTTGTTCTGTGCTGTAGTTAATAGTCTTGGAGGCATCTATTTTAAAAACAAAACTTTTATTTTTTTCTGTGATTGGCCCTTTGAAAAGTTTCAAAACTCAGCTAAATTCAAGTCTCAAAACTGCTAATGAAGGAGCACTCCAGGTGCAAAGAGAAGCTGGCAGAGCTGAGTCCAGATACAAACAGTCAATCGCCTCGGAACAGATGCATCTGGTATAGATGGGAACAGGATCTTAAAATCAAATAATAGGCTTATGTCACTTCTCTTGTCATGTTGTAATTAAAGAATGAGGTATTCTGTGCGGGAGGGGTTCGTTTTGTCCCTTTTAATAGTCTGTGAATGCTCATGGCTGGTTCTCATGTGTCATGTTTCTGTATTGCAGGGCACAGCTAAGGCTGCTGAGTGTAAATCAGTGGTCCTGGCTGGATGCTTGTAGTTAATCCCCTGCCATGTTTTGGCCCCCCTGGTACTTGTGTGGTCTGTTCACACAGAGTTTAAAAGTAAAATAACATGACATCAGTGGGACAGACGCTCAGCTAACATCAAGGAGCCTGTCTCTGTCAACCTTGCTTTACTCTTGTTCCAGCTAAGATATTTATAATGGTCAATGCTGATTTAGTTGTTATCTTTTTGAACTATTTTTTTCAGCAGGCTTCCGGACCAAATGAAATATTTTGCATCCACCATATGCACTCCAAAGGATTTTTGTTTGTTTGTTTGTTCGTTTGTTTGCTAGTCTTTTCCCCCAAAAGAAACATGAAAGGAACAGAAGGTGTAAAAGGAAGAAATTGCAGTTGGACTTGAATGGGGCTGACAGTGGTTGATATTTCAAGCAAAGACAGAAAAAAAATATATAATTTTTTGAAGGCTGAGCCCAGCTGCCAGAGAATTGATTGGATTTTCCCTTCCAAACAGAAGCACTGACTTCAGTGACATTTCTCCAGCCCTGATTTTGGTCAGTGGAGTTACATGTGAAGTGCATTTGACAGGATATTTTGATGGGAAACCTCCCCTCTCCCACTTCTCCTGTGTTACAGCCTGAGAGAGGAGATATAAAAAAAATGTCAGCATGGATTCTCCAAGAGCAGCTTAATGTGACTCTAGAGGAAAGGCTCAGCTACGGGAGACCATGTGTGCAATAAGACTGCACCTTTAATGACAAAAACAAGGCAAGAAAATAAACTTGCACAGGTCAGAGGAGTTCTCCAGGGAGCTTTTCAGTTTTCACCAGTTGGCCTCTACACATTTTAATTCCTAGGGAATAAGTTCTCCTCTGATGGAAGCAGGCTCAGGGCCATACATATCCAAGCTGAACTTGGTTCCTCCTATCATTTGTTCTTGCTGTTTGGAGCAAGAGGAAATCATCAGCAAATCAATTGCAAAAATGGTAAGTCATAAGCAATTTTGGAAAGTGCAGAGGTCTGGTAGATGAAAGTGAAGTTTTGAGTACAACCCTTGGCCGGTGACAGCAGATAACCTCCTGGCACCAACCTCTTGCTGAGTCTTTGCAATCAATGCTTCTGGCCATCACCTGTAAGATGTGCCCCCCATTGCAGCAACCCTGTTAGAACAAAATGCTGCTTTGGCAGACACTGAATTTGCAGATAAGACAAAAGAAAGTCCAAAGTCAAGTGGGATATCTTCATCATTCAATAAATTAATCAGCTGTTAATACTGACAGAAGGTGATAAACCCTTCTCTGTACACAAAGATGTTTTGGGTCTCAGTTTCCCTGCATGAACCTCTAGCTGGAAATGACTCCTTTCATTCCCTCCAAATTGCTATTGACTAATGACTTTCTGACTAAATGAAGATTTTTCAACCCAGGCCTTCAATCCCAGTCTTTATCATCACTCTACATTAGCAAGCTGTTAAAATGCAATGTCCATGGGCACTGAGACATTTTCTGCTCTTCACAGAATACAGACATTTCCTGTCTTTCCTGTTCCATCTTGAACTTGAAGGTCCAGAAGGCCTCTTGCATTGAAGTATTTTTTTTCCTGTTTATATTAGAATGATCATCTCAAGTTTGGACTAGAGAATGGTACCACAACTTTCGAAATCAGGTCTGGCTTGAAAGACTTAAGAAGACTGGAGACACCATAGACTCAGTAATGGTTTGCCAGCTGCAAAACTTCAGCTAGGAGTCTCCTAACATCTCAGGAGCTACTGCCAAGGACCCAGGAACTTAGCTAGGCAAGACAACAATATGGTCAGGTGAGTTACCTTTGAGATGGTGTATCTGGTGCACCAGTGCACTGCATTAAATGATATCCTGATGCCTGCTTTGGTCTGCACAAAAACTTGAATGTATAAATATCCTTGCAAAAAATCAAGGTGTGAGGTCACACATGTCTTTTGACTGTTTTGCTGCATGAAAGAAAATTTGCAGTGGTGTGAGATGTTTATGAGGTGATATCTATATCTGGGAGACATGAAGAGAGGAAGAATGCCAAAGTTCAAATGCACAGGTAAGTAGTCTTAAAAAAACTTGACAAATTCATTTTAAAGACATTAAGTCACTGATATAACACCTCAAATTTCCTCTGCATTTGCTAAATGAGTTTCTAAAGTTCTGCACCACTGTCCTTCAGACACTTGTTCATATTTTTCATGGTGGTTGTGTTAGTGATAGGAGTGCCACAGTGGTGTAGGGAGATCAGAAAATGCAGTAGCCTAACTGCTTGTGGATCACTACAGGCAAGAAGTAGGAAAGGGGAAAGGTGAGGATGGAAATACGTATTTTGTGTCTGAAGTCAGGTAACTGGCTTCCATCTGAAAGAAAACAGGGACAAGACATGCTTATGGATCTACAGGGAAAAGCAAGGAAGGGAGAAGAACACCGGAGCATTACCAACAAATAAAAGCTACCGGCTGTGAGATGAGATAATATTGTCTGGGGGAATTCAGTTATGATCAGCATCTGCTTTGTATTCAGTTTCGCTTTCACCAGTGTCTTCACGGGAGATGGTTAGAAAAGTTGTCTTTCCAGCCATAAGAGCATGTGTGGGAGTCAGTGCTCCAGGCCGGTGGGTGTCAGCCAGGTGGGTGAGGCCAGATGCAAGCTCAGATTTACAAGCAATTCCTGTTGCCTTGTGAAGGGTGGACAGCTGGGAGGGAGGTGGGAGTGTGCTGCTTTGGCTGGAGAATAGATGCAGGATGCTCTGATCTGTACATCATCGTGCTGGGAGTCAGGATCTCCTGCTAGCTATGACAGTTCCTTGTTCAGCCACAGATGCATCAATGAAGGAAAAATGTTCAAAGCTGACAGCTTGAGATGTAGGCCCCCACAATGACATGGTTTGAACATCAAAGGAGCTGAGTAACCAGCAGGTTTCATTTGTTTTGGCACCTCAGTAATTAAATAAAAGGAAGCAAGTACTCAAGAGCATTTCCAAGAACATATTTCATTTTCTTTGCCTTTTCTGCCTCAGTTTCCTCCCTAGCAAAAGAGGATTATGCTTGTCTTTTTCACTGGATCACAGTGAAGAGCTACATGGAAGGGACAAGCCACATTTTTGTCTTGGATTTATGGACCAGAAGGTAAAGGTCTAGTTTGGGCAGTGATGAGTTAAAGCTGCAAAAAAGAAGACTGCAAAGAGGAGAAGCCATGTCTTGAGTGATGCAAGTCATGTGAGAAAGCTCTCCTAGGGGTGTTGCATGAGGCATGGTCCAGGCAATGGAGAAGTTGTTGCATTACTGCAGCACCCTTAAAAAACATGATTTGTTTGGCTGGGATAGGTGAAAAGCGACATGGACACCACAAAGATGAAAGGTAGCTTGGTTTGCTGCGGTAAGCTCAGTCTCCTAGGGGCAGCATAACAGAAGCACAAGTCTTTGCAAGACATTTTAGAAAGCTGTAGCTGGGAATGGAGTGGCTAATCCTGAGACAGGGATGACTAATATCTTAGCTGGCAATATAATCAAAGCCAAGCTAGATGAGTCTTTGAGCAACCTGATATATTGAAAAGTATCCCTGCCCATGGCAGGGGGTTGGGACCAGATGACCTTTGAAGGTCCCTTCCAACCCAAACTATTCTGTGATGTTATGAATTTGTGATCTGTGGCCCATTTTAGAATTTGCCTGATGCTACATTGAGTAATACATGAATGTAGAGAAACTCCCTCAAAGACATGGTGATTTTCTCTTGGATGAGCAGAAAATGGTGATCTCCAAACATCAAAACAACAAAGTTTTGAGACAGATGTAAAGCTGAGTCAAAAAATAAACAATTGTGCTGTATCTCTTAAAAAGCTACACCAAACTCTTGGGTCTGGACATACTGAGGTTTTGGAAGTGTTTAAAAATTTCTAAAGCTAACCTATGGATTTTGCTTTAGTAAGAAACTTTTCCAACCATGGAAGAAGCAGCACTTTGGCTGTCTGTCAGCTTGAGAAGCCCTGTGTTTTGTCTGCCTTTGACCGGAGGGGGAAAATGAAGGCATAGCAAGACAGTAGCAGTGCTGAATCCACTGGGGCTGTTGAGCCCCGGCCAGCCTGACAAAAAGCTGCAGAGGTTTCTCAATTGATCATGTCTGGCTTTTCTTGCTGAGAAATGGAGAAGAATGATTTTTCTCTCTGACATTTGCCTCTCCAGAAAGTCATTTGCAAACAGCTCAGTTGGCAAAATGCCACAAGTAATCACTCAGGCCTCAGAATAAGACACCAGATTAGGGATTAGTGAGAAATCCTCTTGCAGATGAATGGCTGACCAACAACCCAATTGATGGAAGTCCCTTCTTCAGTTCAAGGGATGAGCTGTTTGGTGGTGGGTTAGGTTAAAATCTTCCTCTGCCTGCTTGTATCTCTTGGTACTTTTATGGGATGATATTTGATGGGAGAGTGAAAGGTGACGCTCACAAAAATGCATCCACTGGTAATGCAACAGAAGTCTTAGCTGACAGAGATGTCCCCTGAGCAGAACTGTCTTACAACTGTGCAAAAATGAAGCAAAAATAGTCACTACTTCTGGTCTACTCTTCGGACTCTGCAAATCAAGAGGCTGTTTCCTTCTTACTTTCCTTCTTGGAAAGAAGTTGCCTTCTGCCTCATGTTCCTATATCCTAAAATTCTTTGTTAACTCCATGTCTAGCATGTGAGACAGAAATGCATCACAGGCTTTGGTTTGGGAGACATAGTGGGACAGGGTCTTCTTCTTGGCTGCAGCCAGAGGATACAGTATCTCTGGATAGGGACCATCTTAGATAACACATCAGAGTCACTGTTCTTCATGTAGCATAGGTCTGTGGTGGCCTATACAGGTGCTCGAAACCTCTGGGCTCAGCTTTTCTGTGATTTCAATCTCAGTCAGACAGCAGAGTGTTGAGTGTTTGGGTATCTTTGGGGGAAGGCAGGACAGAGCCCTGTCTGAATGTCTGTTGTTACTTTCACCGCCCAAAGAAAGCTCTGGGGTATGGCAGGGAGAAGGCCAAGCCTCGCTTAAATCACAAGAGGGAGAATTTGGCAGACTCTTCCCTTAGTGCTCTCCCAGATGTTTGTCATCATCACAGAGACACCGTCCTAGTTTGGCAGCTCCTGCTCAGGGAAATCCTCATGGGCCTGGGAAAAGTGGGACTGGAGGATATGAAGTAGTACAGAATAAAGGTCTAAAAGGCTTGGGGAGAAGTATGGGTCAGAAAATCACTGAAATATCCTGTATATATATCTGAACCTTCCTCCTCTGAGCAATGAATACAAGGCTCCTGGAGTCCACCAGCTGCATGGCTCACATGGGCTGGTTTTTTGTAAGCTCTTGGGTAAATGAGAAAAGGCACAAGAACAGCCTTGGCTTATCCAAACCAGGACACTGCCCCCAGCCTGGCACACTACTTACCCTGGGAAAGAGAACATGGGATGGGACAAAGGTGACCACATTCCTCTGAGAGAGACTCGATGTGTTCAGTCTTGGCAAAAAGGAAGCAGGAGCTGCTCCCAGGATGAGTGTAATCAGGTCCCACTCTAGGACCTTATAGATTGTATGGGGACATGCTGACCGTGGTCAGCAGATGGCAGAGTGGGTTGGGAGCTGGATTTGAAACCTGGGGTCACATGCAGTGAGAACCAGAGATGTCATGTTCACAATATATCAGAAAAGGATATAGCCATGGAGGAAGGGAGATGGGAGTGAATACCATGTCTACAGCCTGACTGTGCTCTGGGAGGTGCAGAGGTGCTTGGTGAGGACTGCTTTTGTTGAATACCTGACTCATCTTGGTTGTGGGAAGGGATGGGTAATGTCCTGTTCGAAGACTGCACTTCAAAAATGTGGGGAGCACTAATACAAGAAAATTAATTTTATCATTTAACTATCAATGTGCACAGAGAAACACTTTTCAGAACCATAATGCTGAAAATAGTACCACGAGGAGGAACCCCAGCTGACCACACTCCCACAGTGTGGGAGTGTGGTCAGATGATCACATCCCACAGTCCCCATCTCAGAACAGATCACAAGAATTTGGTCATGTTCAGGAAAACATTTAGTGATGTGCTCTGGTGTTTCTTTGGTCCAGGACATGCTCAAAGTGTAGGTTTATTCCTGCCTCAAATTTGCATTTTATATACTACCTGTTGGTAGACATGTGTGGGGAGTGTAGTTAATACCAGAATGTATTTGACCTTTCCTTTTTATTTCATTCCCCTCTTTCTGCTTTGCTCTTTGCTATAAGAAGCACCCAAGTCAAGTGAATAAAAACCATCAAGATGAGAGCTGATGAAACCATTCATCCTGCTAGTCTAGATCAAATGGACACATACCAGCCAGCATAAAGCCATCCCAGTCCATCAGGAAGAAGTAGTAATATAGAGGGGAAGGGATGAAATCACCACCTCATCCTTCAGGGTTTTGAAATAAACATTGAGAAGGAAGATGGGGTTTTGTTGTGTGGGGTTTTTCAATATTTTTTTTCCTTCTGCTACAGTTCAATAGTCAAAAGAAAGTTTTTTATTTAAAAAAACCCCCAATCAACAACAACTATACTCACCAGTTTCAAGGTGAGTTAACATCGTGCAAAGCTCATGCCAGAACATGTGTTATTAGCAATAAAAAAGTCCTTTATTTATCTCTCTGGGGAATTTCTTTCACACTCACTTTTAAGAAAACCTATCTTTATTTGTTTCCCTTCTTTCTCTCTCTCCTCTCCCCTCTCTCTCACACAACCAGATCACTTAAATAAAACAAAGTTTTATATTCATTCCAGGCAGGGATTCCTGCCAAAATCTGTGCCTTCTTTTTCTCCCCCCACCTCGTTTTCTTATATACAGACCAGTGATGAAAACACAAAACAATCTGAAGCCTATGAGGTGACAGATGAACAAGATGTAGAGGCAAATTCTCCAAATAGTGCTGTGAAGGAATGGCTTTTACTGGCAAAAGGGAACATATTTTTGCAAAGGTTAGAGGAATTTTTCTGTTTCTGTTGGATTTTTCCAAGGCTGGAAATTTTAGTTTCAAGAGAAGACTAAAACCCTGCATTTTAGATGTTCGAGACAATTCTTTCCCTTATTAGTTGCTTTGTTCATTTGGAATTCTTATCAACAGTGAGGATCTCTGGCTCAGTTTATTTTATGTGCAGAAATCTCATCTGCATGCGGTTGCCAGACATGCAATGGAGATTGGCACCGCTGACAGCAGGGCGAGGAGAGTGTTGGCTGTGAATTGTACCCAGAAATTTGCTTCCAAAGCCAACCTTGCAGTCCTAGTTGTGTTAAACTGTCCCACATAGGTAGTATTTTCCTGCCATTTATCCACCCCCATGAACTTCTATATAGTCCATCAGTGACCAATGTGCCTGTCACATTAATCTCTGTTAGACTGTGCAATTAAAAGCTCAACTTTGTAATCTCAGAGGAGGAGATGAACCACCACATCTGAGGAAATAAAAACTTTGGGGTTGTGTGAATCTTATATAATGTTTAAGGGAAAGACTAAAAGTGGAGAAAGGGAGGAGAACCTTGGGAGGCAAGTGCTAGAGTGGCCAGAGTGCTGGGCTAGATACTAGAGACACCAAAGCATTTGCAAGCTGTCTGCTGCAGGGAATTAGGAATCTAAGCCAGCTACAGGGGAAAGCCTCAGGTCTGGTGGTCAGCTGTTGGTAAGGCCATGGAACTGGGCCAGCTACCATGTATATTTCTATGCATGATGCAACTGTCAGACTGGAGCAGTTACTGAGTGCCTACAGCCAGTATATATGCTAATAATATCTGTCTATATTTTCTACCAATAAGCTCTCAATCTGTTTGGTCAGAGAAGATGAAGCCATTGGGATGAGGTTCAACAAGGA
>JANIJG010017941.1:52397-67445 GCA_024611175.1 Megaceryle torquata | reverse complement strand
GGTCTGAAGTTGTGGCAGGGGAGGTTTAGATTGGATATTAGGAAGAAATTCTTTACAGAGAGAGTGGTGAGGCACTGGAACAGCCTGCCCAAGGAGGTGGTTGAGTCACCATCCCTGGAGGTATTTAAGAAATGGGTAGACCTGGTGCTACAGGACATGCTCTAGTGGCAGGCATGTAGGGGGTTATTTTGTGTTTTTGTAGTCATGTTTGATCAGGATATTTAGGTATTTAGGTGTCTGGGGTTATTGTAGGTGTTTTTCTGTTATGGGAATGGTTGGACTTGGCTATCTAGAGGGTCCTTTCCAACCATGAATATTCTGAATATTCTGTGATCCATATGGGGCATGGTAGCTCTGGAAGCATGTGTCTTTGACTCCACAAATATAGCTCTTCTCCCAGAAATACTTTTTTTCACTGATGTAGATGAGAGCTCTGTGCTACTATATACTTGCTACTTTTAGACCCTGCCATTCCTTTAGAGCACATGTCTTTGATACTCTCCACTGACCTGGGCACATGATGGGCTGACCACCTGGATTCTACTTACTGATATTTGTCTAACAGTACAGACTGAAGAAGTTGAAGGGGAGTGAGAAGCCTACTTCTAAACCATGAATTCAGAGGTCCCCTTGATCCCACAGGTCAGATCAGCCTGTTCTCACAGATCAGCAGATCCTGCTCTTATCCCAGCTTGGTTCTGCATGCAGCCACTTCATCATGACAACAGCATGGACTTGCTAGAAGTTCACGTTTACACATGAATGTTTACCTGTGGGACTACTGACACTGAAGAGGCTGCTGGTGATTGGAGAGCTGATTAAAAATTTCCTGGAAATATTTTTTTTTTTTTTCAACAGAAAATAATTACCACATCAAAATAAGTCAATGTGAATAAAGGTCCAACTCAGACTCATGCTAGCTTAAGTTCTTGATAGTCCTCTCCATAGGTTTCTGTAGACCTAGAGCAGAGAACAAAGTCTTCAAAAACATCTGTGGTAGGCCGAAGAGATGAAGAGAGGTCCCTTGGTAGGACCTTCAAGTTGGTCAGTGCATCAGGCAGAGCATTGCAGAGGTTCACTGTCTTGTGCTTCTGGATTAATCTGATAGAACTGATCAACTGGAGATCCCTGAGCAGGGTACCTCCATTGCTTGGCCTTTGGATTTCCAAGGTATTGAGTTCAGGTTTCAGCATTTTCTAGCTCTATTCATTAAATGGGACTATATTTTTTTTTGAGCATTCTACCAGCCATGGTAGAACTTCACTGCCTGCAAGAACCAACCTTAGGAACATTACTTAAAAACGTATAAAATCCAGGGCCATGTTTTACTCAGCACTGAATTCCTCTGACATTATCAGGCCATGCCATGGCTCAAAAATTGTGCTAATAGTTAAAAAAGTGGTGAGCACCATTTTGATTCATCGTATTTGTCATCCTGCATCTGATCTGCTGCAGCATGTCTTGGCCTTAGCATGGAAAAAAGACACTGTGTGACTCACCGTGATGCAATGCAGAGAGTGGAAAAGAAAAATAACCACACAATTTCAGATGTACAGTCCTGCTCTCAACGCAGATGACAATCAATCAATCTGTAATTTTTTTCAATTCATTATCTAGTTCAGTTATTCGTAAAAACAAAGGGGAATACTCCTTCACTTCCCACGACTAGCCAGCAGGAGTGACTGGTGCATATGTTTTTGTGACTGTTCTGTCTGTTCTCTTTCCATGTATGACTCCTGTCTTGATCATTCAACTTCATTTTAACAGAGAACAGTGAAGCTGCACAGTGAAGCTTCTCTTCACAGTAGGAGACCGGTTTTGCTCAGTTCAGCCCTAGATGCTGTTTTCACCCCTTGCCTTAGGACTGCTTTTTCCCTTCTTTTCATATTCCCCCTCCTGTGTCCTTGTGTCTTATGCTATTTTCAGCTTTAGCTGTTGGGATCCAAACAACCAACACAAGCTGAAACCATAATAACATTGGCTGGTGGAAAGGAAATCTGATCAGTCTCTCAAATCCTATGGATCCCCCAGATCGCAGTCTTCCATACTGTTTTTTTTACCTCTCTGTTTTCTCCAATTTTTCTCATCTCCACCCATCTTAGCTTTGCTTACTCATCTCACTACTTTCTCTTGTTACTTTTACAGAGACCCAAATCAATTTGAAAGTAGAATGAACTGTCTCATATTTAGATTACTTTTTTCCTGAGAATTTAGGGTTGAAACCTACCAGTAATATCCTGCCTTTAATGGTGTCTCCCTCCAGCATTTCAACCTGACCCATAAACACCAGAGAATGTCAGGCTAGGGGGTAACATTTCTTCTTCTGAGATACTCACCCCATTATGTCTTATACGCAGGGTAAGATAGCTGTTCAGAATAACACCCAAGCCCTGATTTAGAAATCAGCACAATATGTCCTTATTGTGCATTAAAAGCAGCCATCTAGGGAAGGATAGAAAACAATTACCATGAAGTTAATTCACAGCTATGTTTATAGCACACTAACTTCTACAGACAGGCAAGCTGTGGGAGACCAGGCACTGGCAAAAGTTCTGATCTTATTCAGTGGCTTCATCAGTTTTCCTGAAAGAGGAACAAGCATCACATTGAGGAAATGTGCAGATTTTTCTAAGACGGGAGGAGTTCTGAGCTTTTTAAGAAAGGGGAATACCACAAAGGAACATAGAAGGAGTATAAACCTCAAAATAAGATTTTTGCTGGTATTTCCAACCCATAAAAAATAAATATATTACATTTTAAGAAGAGTCTGAAACATGAGTGAGGAACCTAGGAGGAAGTGAAGCTGTGAAAAAATGACTTCAACTAGTAGGCATTAAATAAGATATGAGTTTTCGCAGGCATAATTGTTTATTTCCAGTCATATTTCCTAATACTTATAACCACAATCACTTGGAATCTCATTGTCATTGAAGGGAAATCTTCAAAATATGGTTCAACATCGCTGTAATACGGGCAGAATTTACTGCAGAAGGAAGAGGCACAATTAACTTTTAATGATGTGAAAAGATGCAAGCTACAGGCTTGCCTTAAAGCTTGGCATAACACTTGTGCAGTAAGAAAATTTGATAAAATTTTGTGGTCATTGCATCCAGAAAATAAAACAAATAGTTAACTTGCTATACAAAACCATATGACTGGCTGTACCAAGTCAGATCAGCAATTCATCTGTCCTAGCAAGTACTTAGGAAAGACTGTAAGTACAAAACACAATGCAGGGAGATATGTTTTGTCACATCTATTGTATGATCTTCCAGCATCTGGCAGTTTACCGTTTATGGCTTTCCAGAAGCTGAGCACTAGGGCTGGTGGGATCATCTGATTTGAAGGCTTTCTTGAACTGTTTTTTCCTTCATTTGTCTACTGATTGAACCATTTTGGTCAGCTAGTATTCAGCACACCTAGTGGTAATGAGATCTATGGAAAAAAAAAAAAAAATCTTTTTTGAAAATACACTTACCCCTTCTTTTTCTTCAGCCTTCTTCTTGACAATGCCTGGAACCTTCTGCTCAGTGTTGATTAGTATGATCATAGAAAGAGACAATAAAAATAGGGGACTTACTTCCAGAAAAATCCAGAGTGATCAGGACATTATAAAGAACGAAGAGAAAGAGTTCAGCTAGCAAAGTTGGTAAACTGCTGAGAAACACAATGGGTGTTATCAGAAATATGGAAGTTAGAACAGCCTATGTACAACATTATAAAAATAGGCATGGAAACAGTTGACATTAAGGACTTAGTCTTTTGCATAGATGTCTATCTAAGTTTAAGAGATGAAAAGTAGAAAGAAAGACTGACTAGTGATACCTCTTTCAGATGTAAAAAAGGGAAGTGATGCAAATCCTAGTATTTAAAGCTCTGAATACTGATTGGAAAAAAAATCTCCCATGATAATCTAGTAAAAAGTCCTATCTGGAGACATGGTGGGTGTACTACATGTAGACTGTTTCAGTCTTACAGTTCCTGTCTAACTATAGGATAAGCATCCAACATATACTATCCATTATCCACACCTGTGATTTCATCTCCTGCAACTCTTTTCACCTAATTTTAAATATCTTACCTTCAGCCTTAAAGACTTGTGTCCATTTGTTCTGAAGACTTCTGCTTTATGTTCATGGTAAAACATGGAAAAGTTCTTTTTTGGGTCACTTTCCTCAAATGGCTTTGTGTGCAAGAAGACTCTACAAGCAACATGTCTATATGTCTTGAAAGTGTAAGGCTTGCCTAGCACCTGCAAAAGAGAGCTGGGATTCCATAGGTTACCAGCCAAAGCATAAATTTACTCATCACCCTGACAAAAACTTGAAACAGTGGTAGGGATAAGTATCTGGTTTCTTTGTATCTGCCTTCTAGTAGTGAATAAAAGATAGAAAAAGAATACATAATTCCAATTTTATAGTGATGTTTACAATCTGGAAGCAAATGGCAGTAAACTTCACTCCATGTAGCAGCCCCTGCTAAGATTGCAATTAAGGCTATGACATTATAGAGTCATAGAATCCTAGAACGTTAAGGGTTGGAAGGGGCCTCTGGAAATCATCAAGTCCAACCTCCCTGCCACAGCAGGATCACCAAGGGCAGGCCACACAGGAACAGATCCAGGTGGGTTTGGAAAGTCTCCAGAGGAGACTCTACAACCTCTCTGGGCAGTCTGTTCCAGGCTCTTACACCTCTCACAGGAGAGTTTTTCCTCATGTTGAAGTGGAACTTCCTGTGTTCCAACTTGTGACCATTGTCCCTTGTCCTGTCAGTGGGCACCATTGAAAAGAGACTGTCCCCTTTCACTTGACACCGATCCTTCAGATATTTGTAAACATTAATAAGATCCCCTCTCAGTCTTCTCCAGACTAAACAGCCCCAGGTCTCTCAGCATTTCTTTATAAGGAAGATGTTTCAGTCCCTTAATTATCCTTGTAGCCTTTGCTGGACTCTCTCTAGTATTTCCCTGTCCCTCTTGAGCTGGGGAGACCACTGGACTGAACTGGACACAATACTCCAGATGTGGTTTCAGTAGTGCAGAGTAGAGGGGGAGGAGAACTTCCCTGGACCTGCTGGACACACTCAAAGTTCTTTATGCACCCCAGGAGACCCCTGGCCTTCTTGACCACAAGGGCCCATTGCTGTTCCATGCATAATTTATTGTCCACCAGGATGCCAAGGTCCTTCTCCATGGAGCTGCTTTCCAGCAGGCCAACCCCACACCTGTACTAGTACATGGGTGTTCCTTTCCAGGTGTAGGACTCTATGCTTGCCCTTGTTGAGCTTCATTAGGTTTGCCCTTGCCCAGCTCTCCAGTCTGTCCAGATCTCTCTGGATGGCAGCACGGCCTGATGGTGTATTGGCCACTCCTCCCAGTACTGTATCATCAGCAAACTTGATGAGGATACACTCTATCCCTTCATCCTGGTCATTGATGAAGATGTTGAATAAGACTGGACCCAGTACTGCATCACCTTACCTCCTGCATCTCTTCTGATAAAAGGACATGTCACCACTAAGCGGTGGTGAACCATTAGCTGTATTTCATACTGCATTGCACTTTGAGCAGTTGCTGAATCAAGGGTAAACATCGAACGAAGAGCTAAACTGATACTATGCAGGAAATATTCTGTTTCATCATTGATCTAAGGAGGATAAAAAGAAAGCTAAAATGAAAAAAAAATGTGTCATGTGCCTTGTATTGACTAAATAAGTGTTTCAATGGCAACATTTCTTCACAACCCTTTCTCCTGACCTATCTCTTGTGTTAGTGACTTTACCCATTTGTCTGGACAAATTCAGTATTTCTCTCAGATTATTGTAATAATATAACTGTTGTAATAATAACTTTTAAAAGTTCTTACTTAGGTGATCCTCACAAATGCTTAATATTTGAGGATTTAATAAAAATGTTCCCTTTAATGGTTTAATGTTACTCAAGGAGGATTTTATGGAGATAGTATATGACTTCATGTATCAATCTCTTCCTGTGGACATATGGGTAATACAAGTATATGTATTAGAATTTGTCTTTAATAAGAGCCATATATTTAACCAAGGCAACACTCTAAGAGTAGACAAATTCATTTACAGATTTCAAAGGGACCTATAAAAAAAAAGCCTATTCACCTTCCTTAATTATGTCAGTGCTGAGACTTGAATTTACTCCGTGTTCATAAATATTACTTAAAATATAATCTCAGGTGTTCTGCATGGAGTACACTTAAAAATTGAGGTTCATAGAACTTAGAGCTTCAAATTAATACAGTCTTCCAATGACCTGCATTAAAAACTTTGGAGTTCTGATAAAGAGATTGAGAAATACCTTTTAGTTTTAGAGCATCATGAGACCAGTAATGAGTGTGAAGAGTCTTCTGCAGAGTCCTGTAGATATGTCTGCAACATTGATGATAATTCTGGCAACAGGCAGATGTTTTAACATCTGCTAAGCTTTATACCAAGCCTTTTTCACTTCCACTTAATTTTAAAGCTGATGTGGATATTAAACTTACTCAGTAACCAAAAAATTATGAAAATAAAGAGAGGCGATGGAAATAATGAAATTGTTTCCAAGACGTAAGATGTACTTGAGCAGCTTTAGCACAGGATTAGACTAGAAGTACCTTTTTCTGGGTTCACAACAACATGTCTGAGGCATCAGGGTGGGAGAAGGCTGGAGGAGCTAAAAATCAAGTTTCTCTGATAATAATTACATCCTTCCTCCAGCCACATGAAGGCAGCACATAAATATATAGAATGCTGTTTTCAAGCAAGTTATCTATTACACTTCAGTCAAAACTGAGTAACCTGATCTATGGTTTACCCTGGTCCTACATGGAATAGTCTGTCACACTGACTATTACAAAGAGAAGTTATCTAACACAAAACTACCATCTCACCAAGAGCCCAGGCATTTGCCATCCATCCCGAGAGCTTCATTCCTGCCTGCAGATGAAGCATTTTACAGGGAGGCTTGTGAAACAGATGAACTGTACAGGGGTGCAGTCCTATGGTCTGGTTCATTGTGTATTTCCTCCTTTCCCCTTGAGTTATTTAGATGAGGGATAAGATGTCTAAGTGTCCTGGAGAGGAAAGACAATAGAGGGAGAGGGTGCAGGTTCTCTCTACATTCAGGTCTCTCCATAAACCCAAACACTTAAGTCCCTTTAATTTGACATGGGGTATCATGACCTCCATACAGAAAGCTTTTAAGATGAAAGACCTCACACCAGCAGTGATAACACACAGGTCCAGAGGTATTCCCAGCACATATGCTGCAAACTGGACCCCAGTGTTACTCTTCCAGCAACACATGACTCCTTACTTTCTCATTACAGTAAAATGGCTATGGGAGAGGAACCAAGCTGTGAAGGTATGGACTTGACTATAATCAGTGTAGAGGACTCTTGGTAGTAAAACTGAAGGAAAATTATCTTTCACTCACCTATTTTAAGCCCTGTATTTCTGTGGTGGCTGAGAGGCAACAGATGTCAGATCCCAAGTTACAGATGTCAGAGAGAAATTGTATCTCTGTCCCCGCTCTTCCAGTTGGAGAAGTGGCTTTTTATCACACAATGGCAGAGTATCCCGAGTACATCTAGGACTTCCCAGAGTAATAAATTACTTTCTTCCTGTTGTTTTATTGTTGTTGTGTTGGTGGTTGGGTTTGTTTGGTTTGGTTTTGGGGTTCTTTTTGGTATTTTATGTTTGGGTTTTTTTGGGGGGAGGGATGTTTCTTGGTTGGTTGGCTGGGTTTTTTGGTTGGTTGGTTGGGGGTTTTTTTGTTTAATTTTTTTGGTTGGTTGGTTGGCTGGCTGGGGTTTTTTGGTTTGCTGGTTTGTTTGTGTGTGTGTGTGGTTTTTGGGGGTTTATTTTGAGGGGAAGGGGGTGGTTACAGAAGTTTTTTTTCCTCACTTCCTGAAAAACATTAATTTACTCATTCAGCAGTTACTATTTAAATTGACTAAGCTAGACAGAAACTACAGTTCTTAGATAATAAAGAAATAAAAAATAAAAAATCTTCCCAGGAGTAAATAAAACCAGACAGATTTATTAATAGCCATTTTAAAGGTTTGGGGATTTGTTTGTTTGTTTATTTGTTTTTGTTAAATAGACATATTTATTTAGAAAGTTAATTTTTCATAAAGGTTTTTCTCTGATTAAAGCCTACAAATCACTGACTGAATTTGCCAACACCTAATTTCAACCCTCATTTGAATATCCAAAAAATATAATGCAGAATAGAGAATTTCCAGATATTAAGAAGGTAACAAAGGGTAACTCCTTGTAGCACATATATATTGGAAAGGACTATATTTAATTGGTTGAAGATACATTGTAAAACTCACCTTGTTGTGGTAGGACACTGGACCTGTTTTAAAATGCATCATCACAGTGAGAACATATCACACAAGAAGCTTTTAATTGACAATAATTTAATGTTTTATGAAGCTAGCTCCTAAGCTTTAGTGAAGCTTCATTTTAGCAGTTACTTAAAATAACTCACTTCTCTCATCTTAGAATACAGAATAAAATAAACGTAGTTTAAAAGAGAAAATCTGAAGCTACAGAACTGACATTTTGTAAAGGAGACCAGCAAAGAAAACTGAAAACTCACACACAGGAATAATCCCTGAGTTGCAGAACTGCTGAATTGATTTTTGATAATATTCCTTTCAGCTGAGTCACATCCAGCCATTTCCACCATACCTCACTCTGAAACTGCAGCTACTGCAGACAGGTTAGACAGCACCCACGTTTAAAAAACAAACAAACAAACAAACAAAAACACAACCAAACAAAAAGAAAAAAAAAAAAAAAAAACAAAAACAAGCAAACAAAAAAAATCCCATCTGGTGTAATGGGTTTTGGTATTTTGGCATATCTGAAGAAATGTTGTGACTCATGAACAGTTTGATTTCTTACATGTTGTGAACTGCAACACAGCAGGAACTAAGACCTGATTACCAGACATAATTTATATAGATTTAGAAAATCACATAAAAAATCAGAAGCTATGAAAATGTAGTTGCAGTGAGAGCTCAGTTTTGCATAAGCTTTGTTGAAGAGTTCATCCCTTTAAGAAGATGCAAATAATCCAACTCCAGAAGTTTCTAAGGTAATATAAATATATGGATTTTCTATATAAATTTATTATTAACTTCTCCTTTAAATTCAACATTTGGCTTGCTAATTAGACATTATCAGCCATACATCATTGTCCTTTATAAACCTAATGAGGTCATTTCTTTTTTTCTGGGGAGCTCTATAGAGGTGTACGTCTACTCTGCAGTAGAGCAACACCAGAGTGCAGACCATTTTACCGTGTTTGTAGTTCCCAGCTGGAATTTAATGCAAAAGTGATTGCAATTCATCCTGCTTGAAAATTGGCAGAGAGGTGGTAATCATCGTAAAAAAAATCTGTGACATGCGCGTTGCGGTTTATCTGAGTATCAGTACAGTTCTTGATGGAAACTACTGGCTATCAAGGATAAAAATTAATTAAGTCAAAAGATGTAACTCAGAAAAAAAGCAAAAGTAAGACATCAGCATTATGTGTTTAATGACAGTAATACACAACAGCACAACTCAATCCAAAATAGCTGTTCAGAGTGTGAACAGTGTTTGCCTAACAAATGAGTGCTACTTACCTCTCCAGTCTAACCTACACTTTATGTTAAAACTCATTAGTTCAAGAAACAGATTTTACCACTAGTCACCAAACTAGATATAAGAACAATAAGACAAATAAACTGCAGCAGATTTCAGTCCAGATTGTGCTTTTAAACATACACTAATGGCTTCCCTCTCATTTATTTAATGCTTGGTTGAGGAATCACTCACAGACCAGTCGTATTTGGAAACCATAGAAATCTCATGACAGGAGTAAAGACAGTTCAGGGGGACTGACTAATAAACGGCCTTTTCCTCACACTTAAGGTTACTCATATTTCCAGTGAAATCACATAGTATACTAGCACATCTACACCAGGTATGCTATTTATTTTGATATTAAAGATTTCTGTTATGCTACAGATTCTGTAATAGCAATTTCTGTCGAAACACATTGTAAGCATGTCCTTCTGTGGTCTATTCAACTGTAAGCACATTTGAAACAATGACGATGGAACATATGGTCCCTTTTAAAGCAAGAATAAGAAATACCAGAAGCAGCAGATACTAACATCAGGGCAGGCACCCCTTTTTCAGCATCCTGTTTTAGATAAAAACAGCTCCCGTATCACATAGGTCTTTATCATATGGCTAGAGGATATTTTCTGGTAGAGGGTGAGAAACAGCATGTGTCATGCATTTGCATCATCTAGCAGCTTCTAGCTCAAACACCTCTGTCCTTTAGTGTTAATTGACTACACCTATTTCTGGTAATTGCTTTTATATTCAGCAATTGATTTTCAAAAAGAAAGGCTTTGCAGCAGTCATTGCAGTCAGTGAACAGTTTCACACAGCATAAACAAGGTGAGGGTAAGAACTGGCTTGATATTCTGTCCCATCTCCAGCACCTTTGTGTCAGACTGACAAAGGCAGTGAATCTTTAATTAAGCCCTAAAGTTTGTCATATTTTCAAAGCAATTAAGCTTCTCCAAACTTTTGAAAACTAGGCTTTGGGGTTTTGTTCACATGAAATATCAAACCACTGTTTGGTCATTGATTAATGTATCAAAATATATGTCAACATTTTGTTTCTTCTCTCATCCTTCCTACTTCTGTAAGTAAAGCCACATCCTTTCATTTACTAGAGACAAAAGTATAGCTCTTAAACAAATGAGGTTGTTAGTACTGTGGGGAAAAAAAAAACAAAACAAGTTGTACTCAAATAGTCTTTATTACTTCTAACTGAAACTTAGTCTGCCTCTTAGTCATGTCGTTATTTCTGGAAAAAAAATGAGACTTTTATGACCAAGGTATTTCACTTCATTAATGAACTTTTTTTATTGCATTGCACCAAACTAGCTACCAAGCTGACATTTTAAAATCTGTCAGATTTCCACTGTTTCACTCACAATAGTAGTAGAAAGTCTTCTAGACTTATTATTGGCAGCAAGTTTTCACTTTTCTCCATGACTTCTGTCAATTTGAGTTCTTTTGGGGGAATAAAAATTTACCTCTAAAACTTAATTGGTTCTCAATGAGAAGAGATTTATTTTAGTTACAGGACCCTAAACTGGTGCCCATAATTCTGCTGCTTGTCTTGTCACTTGCAATGGGAAAATCCAGCTCACTGATACTGAATGTTTCAAAATTAGACCATTGAAGTCCCATGTCTGGGGATGTCTGGAGCCCCTTAAACTGACACTAGTAAAAATAAGAGTGTGTTCAGATAGTTGCTAAGAAATGGACACGTCATATACTAGAGAGCTTTTTGATATGAACAGAGACTGAACAATGTCAAAATCCTAGGGATAAGATATGTTGGAACATAAACAAAAGGAGAAGAGGTTAATAGGCAGACTGCTGTTTTATTCCAAGAAGAAATCCAAGTTTATAGAAAAGTTAAGAGCCAGTTAAGAAGGGCACTGCAAGAATATTAGTACAGACAAAGAAAAAAATTGTTCAGCACCTTCACAGTGAGGTCTAAATTATACTTTTTTTTTCTTTGTAGTGCTACGCATTAAACAGTACACACAATACTGCATTCTTCAAAAATATCTGGGAGATATTTTAGGAATAAATATTTTTAGCTGTCTATCTTTATTCCTTATGTTTACTTAAACATAACATCATTTTGTTTAACTAGATACCAAAGAAATTGTTGCCTTAGACTGGAAAATATCTTCACACTATTCAAAAGGTATAATATACATTCATATGAAATATGAGATTTCCAAATATGATGTGCACATTTATTTGAAAATATGTTCAGGACAATATGGTTTTGTGACTTGATAGGAAGCATCTTTCCTAAAGCAGCAAGTTTACAAAAGAAATATTTTCTTAATAGAAATCTTTGGTCCCGATGGGGAAGATAGTAATCCAGATGTTCCCTCATTGTACATATGGGTTATTCTTAAGTACAGACACCCTTTCACATTTACCAAAAATAAAGATCAAGATAACCTGACAATATTCAAGAGATATGTATAAGTAGAAGGGACAGTGGAAAATACAGGCAACATGTTTCTTATTTATCTCTAATATAATAAGGCTTCCAAGGGACTAATGAGAGAAACCAAGCCAAACCAAAACTAACCAAACAGAGATATCTGGTACTGTCACTTCTCGCATATATTAATTCTTTTTAAACTTTTTTCATTATCACAGTTTAGCATACATCTTGATGATAAGAACTAGGAAACTACCTCATTTTGTCACTCTTGTTTAGCTGGGAAAGAATGCATGGGATTCTATTTCATATCCAAATACTTAGCTTGAGGAAATGTGTCTGTTGAGGAACATCTATTAGTCCACTACACATTTAAAAATAAATTCAAACAGAACAGTCCCTATAAACAACCAAAATGGAAAAATTGAGGCATGATACTACAACACCTTGCAAATCATTATAAAGCCAGGCTAAATTCCTAGGCAGAAAAGCTAACTCAGACTTCATCAATTTCTTTTTATCAACTGTAGGGAAGTCTCTGATAAATTTAAGACTTAGATATCTCACTTTCAGGTTAAAGTTAAGTGAAATAAATAGCACCATGAAATTGTTATGTGTCTTCCCAACTTAAATAAAGTTATTATCAGGGAACTAATTTATTTAGACAGTCTAATCACACACCCAGACACCGCAACACCTGACCATAGCTATTATGCTTTGCACATGTAGAAAATGTGATACTTTTTTTGTGCCTTTGTTCAAAATCTGTAGTTTTCAGAAGAGACAGAAAGACAGACGATCACCAAGAAACAACTTACATTTTCCATAAAATTGCAAGGAAAAGGCAGATGATATCAAGATGAAGTTCACCATATGTTAGCTCTTTAACTGAACTGTCTCAGAATTACAGAATCAGTACAAATCAGCAAGATGATTAGACTGGGTAAGAAACTTTAAATCCCTCTGGTCTAGAGGCTCCAAAAGTAAGGATGCACGAGCTCCTACTGAACACTTCAATCATTTGTATTTATGTTTAACTAAACTGTGTAGTCATATTAACATACAGTATGTATCCAAAACATTTATTATATTATTTTCAAAATAGTTATGTCATAAAGTTGATTGTGTCTCAAATGAAAATCAAATATCATCTAGGAATATATACATGAAAGAAGTCATATTTGCAGGATGACTCTTCAATTACTTGTCTGTATGCTTGCACAGTTACTGGTGATTGAGTTACTACAGCTCAGAAAATTACCTTGTGCTCACAGCGCCTCAGACAGGTTTAGAATTAAAATAAACCATGAAAGAGGACACTGTCTACTCAAGCCAAATACAGTATTTGATGAAGTCCACAGTAAAAGTGGACCTTTAAACCTTTAAGAGTATCTGTCTGGACTGGACCCTTTAATATCATTTAATCAAAAAATAATGTAGATCAAACCCCTCAAATTAAACTACATGGTTAAAAATAAATCAATTTTCAGGCTATCTTAGATCTGAAGTACTGAAAGAAATAATTGGGATAAAAGGGTGCTAGGAACAAAATCTTTACATGTGTAAGTACATCAACTCCTCCCAACAATAAAATATGTTTAGATCAATATTCCTAGACATGAGCTTGTAATAGATGTTAGGAGAAACTATTGAATGGAGAAGAAAATACACAAATCAAACCCTTTTAAGTTCCTCCAGTGACAATGTTCTGAATGCGTAGTTAGGAGTTTTGATACATGTGTAACTGTTATAGTCCCTTTTTCATCGTCAGTCCAAAGAGGGAAATATATTCTGTTTCCATATATCTCCAAGACTATGAATGCTGTCTATCTGCCTATAAAATACCGTAATCTTAAACATAGAAAAAAATATATGTTAAGCAATCTGTGCTTGGCATTACTGCATATTACTTGAAGCCTTAAAAATTATCATTCTTGTGAGCAGTTAAAATTTTTTCATATGATATCATTAGGATTCATTAAGTCAATACAGCATGCATTAATGTCCACAGAAGAGTTGCCATTAGGATCAATGAGCTTTGAATTAAGTCTTGTAGTAACTCATCAGACAAAGACTGGGAGAGTTTCTTTGAACTTTTATGCACCTTTATAAAAGCACATTTTCAGACTGCTGTGAAGAAATGCCTTTAAATATAATTGAATGTAAAATATGCAGACTACTTTCTCACTCCACTGGTCTTATCAGAAAGATGTGACATTTGCTAGAGAAGAACAAAGGAATGTGTAGATCTGAATCAGAAACTTCCTCATCATTTGTGTGAGCTGGTAGTCTTGCATCCCATGTCATAAATTTCAGTAAAATATTTACAAAGACAAAGAAACCATCACACTTGATAAAGCTTTCTGACTTTTCACATGGAATTTTTCTTCTGAATGCATCTTGGACTGAATGCATTCTCAGGTTATCCGGAATATTAAGTCAGGGGAGATAACCTAGCAAAAACAGTA
Source organism: Megaceryle torquata (assembly GCA_024611175.1). Lineage (NCBI taxonomy): Eukaryota > Metazoa > Chordata > Aves > Coraciiformes > Cerylidae > Megaceryle > Megaceryle torquata. The sequence goes on along the minus strand of JANIJG010017941.1, from coordinate 52,916 downwards.
CTTGCATAGTCAAAGATCAGCCACCCTTCCCCAAACCTCTCTCTGTCTTTCCACAGAAGGTAGCTTTATAGGATGTGTCTACATTTTACAGGTGATATACATAACCCATAGGCACCAGATCATTAGCTCTTTTACTTCTAGTGAACAGCTGGATCTTTTCAAAGATGATACATTATGAGAATGGAAAGGAAAATTAGGTCATTCCTGTAGAGCAGGTTGTGGGAAACCTAGGCAAAATCCAACAAAGACACAAGAGAGATTGCACTATACAGATCTAATACCATACATGTCTTTATTGAGGCCATTCACGTAGGGATTTCATAAGTTTTTATGTAACACGCAGGCTGAATGTGGTGAACTGCAGGGCCTATAGAGTTACGTAAATCTCTCCTTTTTCAATTCTTGTGAAGAAACATGAAATCCATGGAGTAAGACAGAACAGGTTTGGTTTTTTGTTTTGGTTTGGTTGTGTTTTGTTTTGTTTGTTTTTTCTGTGCATTAAAAAACCTGAATTGTTCA
>JANIJG010017940.1:81177-97142 GCA_024611175.1 Megaceryle torquata | reverse complement strand
TATTAGCCATACTTGTAATCTTTTCTTAGCCTCACTTGCATAGTTTACTTACTTGTTGGGTAGAGTTGATAATGAAATGTTTTGAAGACTGCGACTTCTCGCCTGGCACAGACGAGACAGGCCTTGAAATGGTTCATTAAGCTGGAGCACCCTGATAACAGGGTGTCAAGATAAACATCAGTAATAATTTAAACCGATCTCCTTGGAGCCTCCCAGGGCCAAAGGATGGATGAGCTCACCCCATGACCATGTACAGGCAAAGGAAGCCCAGAGTTCAAGGAGCGAAGAGAGTGAGGAAGCCTGTGAATGACCACCAGAGGGGGAAAGACCCTGACCCTAATTTTATTATGCATGCTCGGACTATGGAAATGAATTCCAGGAACTCATTAGAGTAAGACTGCCCTTTCCAGGAAGTTTTTTTTGTGTGCATATTAGATGGTGGGTTTTGATGATTGGTTGCAGCACTTACAGAGGAGAATCCCCAACGCTACAATAAAGACTGCCTGCTTAACAACAACTCTGTTATTGGGTATTTCTCTTGGAATCCTTACCCAGCTGCACCCACCTTGGGGAGGAGTGTTAGAAAGCGAGGGGGTTTGGAAGCTCCAAATTTTGTTCCATGTGGGCAAGTGCTATGCAAGAGAAGTGCTAATGTTAATGGAGGAGATTCGGGGGGAAACTGGATGCCTGGGCTGAGGTTGAGTGCAAGGTGAAGCTGCAGGAAGTCAGGAGCATGGAGACGTGGCAATGGCTGTAATTCATCCGAGACACCATCATGTAAGAAGCCATAGCTGATCTGGTAGTTTATCTGCCTGTGGTTTTGCTCTATGTTACGAGTAGGAATTAAAATCCTGACAACTTGCTTTTTTTCCACTTGCAGGTCTTCACCCCTGGCAGCACAGATTGAGCTGCAGTACCTCTCATGGTTTTCTTCTCAAATGTGCTTTTTTTCCCTTTTTTTTTTTTTTTTTTTTTCTTTCCAGACAGGAGAGGGAGGAAGACGGTGGTTCCAGCAGCACAAGAAGGTTTTCCTCTCGGTTACCGCCCCAAGCTTCCTGGCTGGAAGAAGCCCGGCTCAGGTGGCCACACCCCAGCCCTACATTTCCTGCTCGCTCGGGGGGAGGCGGGAAGCGGGCAGCAGCCAGAGGCGCCCTTGGCGCGTCTCCCGCCTCTGGCGTGAGGGTGGGGAGGGGGTACCTCTGTGCCTCCCTACACCGTGATGGGAGGCGCAGGCATGCTCAGTAGCCGGTGCCGACCCCTCCTATCTCAGCAACAGTGCCTACAACACTAGGAGACTGCTTGCAGCGGGAGCAGAGCCGGAAAGCCATCTTTGCTGGAGAGGGAGGCAGCAGAACCTGAGCCGCTTGGCACCCGCTCGCCCCCGCGCCATGTGAGTACCGGCCCGGCCTCGCAGCCCGCCCCCCAGCCCGGCTGCGCTGCGGGCTGCCCCGCACGGACATCCGCCCGGGATGTTCCCGCCGCTGCGGGGGCTGCCGAGTTGCTCCGCCGGTCCTGCCCTGTTGCTTCGGCAGCCCGGGAACGGGTGGGGTGGGAGGGTAACTTTCGCCACCCGGCGTCGGTGTACTGCCTGTGGGTTGTGCGGCGTGGCGAGCGGGGTGGGGTGAAGGGACGGACACAGGAAGAAAATGTCTGAAGCTGCCGTGGCCCTGGTGGGTGGCATCCCTGTGGATGACATCCGAGCGGTTGCAGGCTCTGAGGAAGGATTTGCAGGGCGTGGGGCTTGGCGTGGGTAATTCAGGCAGACAGACTGTAGCAAGAAGCATCGAAGTCTAATCTGTCTGCTACTGCTATTAACCTGTGAGCACTCCGATGGGGCTCTTACTGCTGTTGATCCAGCTGCCAGGGAGCAGTGGAGAGGATTATTGACGTCTTTCAAACTTGGATTAATACTCAAAAGGAAAATGCTGAACCAGGATCCTCAACAGGTTCAAGTCAGGATTGTTTGATAGCCTGAGTCATTCAGTGCTGCTGATCCACAGCTAATGGGTCCTGTTTATTTTCACTGATTAATGGCATGTTCTCTCTCAAATAGTGTCTGCCTGATCAAGTCAGCCTCACCATCTCCAGTACTGGCTTCCTGTCAGCAGTGCTTGCTAAATAATCCGTTCCTTCGTGTTTGCATCTCTTCAAATATCTCTTCCAAGTCTTTAGGTTCAGCACTAGTGAAAGCATTAACATTCTCTGCTAGGCAGATGAAATCCCCCAGGTGAATCCTGATAGCAGAAATGTGCTGAGGTAAGTAGGAATTGATCAGCTGCCCTTCTGAATTCACAGAGGAATTCGGGTAGCTAAACGCATCATTTTACTATCGCCTCAATTCCCAGTGACTCCTAAGGGACAGCCAGAGAAGATGTCTAAAACAGTCACTCACGTGTGGTATGTGGCACCAAATACTTGCTGGTATTGGATGGTTTTGGAAGAACTGGAGCTTGGTTGATTCAGACAAAATAAGGAGTGGAAACAGTCCTGGCAATCTGTGATGAAATTGCTTTAAAAATATTTCCGATAACCTAAACTGTGCTGCTTGATAGGGTTTCAAAATAGAGTCTACAGTCACATACTCCAAAATGTTAGCTCTTTTCTTTAATGCCATTTCCTACTTGGTATCTCAGACAATATTCTTTCGTCCATGTTGTCCAAAATCTTTCCGAAGCAAGGAACTCTTTGGAAGTCAAAAAGATTGATGTATAAAAGAAGATTCCTTATGTAAACACCGAACTCCCTCTAGTAAAAGCCAGCTCCTTGTAAGTTTCTGTTGCCTAGTTGTGGTTATATCAAAAGCCAGATGATGATATCAAACACTTTGTGTGTGAGCTGTTCTTCAGTGATTAATAGAAGAGTTTGCTTCTGCAGTATTATGTGATGCAAGCTGTTCAGGCACAAAGCAATAACTCAGATAACCTGTGTGTATTTCAGTGTTGGTGTATGTAGGTGTTCATGAGAACACTTGTAAATAAAGAAGGAAGAGTACTGCTACTATAACTCAGTTGTATTTCTCGCGAAGGGGATTTGCATCAGACTTGTGGCAAAAATTGGAAGAAAAAGGGAAAGCAGTTTTTGTCTCTTTTGGCAGTATGGGCTTTCGGTTTGATAATCGAAACAAAGCCAGGCCAAACAAACAGCTTGTCATTGGCAGTGTCAGTTGGCTTCTGTTTCATTGCCAGATATTGTAATGAGAACTTTTTTTAACATCTGCATGAATATCGTGTGCTTCTCAGTTACTGATGAAAACCAGAGGTAAATGTGTCTTAGCTACAGGGTTGTAGCAGCTGCTACAGTTGTAGTTAACAGGACCACAAAAGGTAATGGCTAGTGAGCACTACTATACTTTGCAGAGGTTACTTCTGCTGTTACACCTGTAGACTGCAAACACAGACTCATCTGAGGGGTGTGTACAGACACGGGAGATGTGATGCTGTCTTCAGCTGGTGCGAACTAGTATCAATAAAGAACTTCTTCACTGCGTCAGACGACAGCTTCATCTATCCTGATGTGCTGTCCCCAAAGCAGCTTCCAGGGAGTGCTCGGGGAAGAGTACAACAAAACAGTGGTTATGCACTGGTATTCCCAGAATACTTTCCCAGTTCCCAGTGATTCAAGGCTCGGGGAGTGTCTGGAACTAAGGAGAGTTCTTAGTATTTCATGACTTCCAGTGGGTTCTTTCATTCTTTCAGGAAGGTGTCCAGTTGCTCCATTTGTAGTGTCCTGTGGGCAAGGAGCTCCCCAACTGTAGCATGCAGTGTGTGAAAGCTGCTGCTTCTTGGTTTTGAGCTGGTTGACAGCAAGTTCTGTCAGATCTTGCTGTTGTATTGGAAATTGGAGAACGGTGTTTCTTATTCACCATCTTCTCTGTGATTCATGATCATGTAGCACCCCAGCAAACCCGCACCGACTTGCATCGGGTGGGAGCCTGTCCCTGTGATCTCTATCGCAGCAAGAACAATCCAGGACAGATAGGGTGCCTTCAGGTAACAGACAGCTTTCATCTGGGTGTGGGCAGAGGAGAGGAAGCAGTGACATAAAAAGGTTGAAAGAGAGAAGGTTATAAGAGAGATTTAAAGCAAGAACTGAGAAGGGTTGGCTCATGCCAGTGCATCTGGGAAGATTGTTCCAGGTGTAGGGGAGAGAACACAAACTGATTTGGAGGAGATAGGAGGAGTAGTGAAGGGAGGTAAGAGCAAAATGGTGCTTAATGCTGAGGCACTTTGCAGGCTTTGTGCCTCTCTGGAAAACAGACTAAGGGCAGCAGGTGAAGTATAAGGTTAGGTTTTTTGTTTGTTTGTTTGTTTGACAATGGCCACATCTCAATAGGTAATTATATATAATAGGAGCCTATGGCATTGTGTCATCTGTTGTTTACAGCTGGGTCAGTGACCAGACAGCAGGGTGCCTGTGATTACGTTAGTCCAATACAAATGTGCTCTATTGAAGGGTACAACTTTTGTCAGACAAGCAGCAAAGCAAAGCACCTGGCTCTCCCTGGGGCAGAATTGCCTTGCTCTATCTCATTCCTTGGGTAGCAGTTAGAGCTTTCTAAAAAAACCCCTGTACTTCTGCCTGTTTTAAAGCAGCAAGGAGTACATCCTGGAGGCGATGGATGGGATTCAAATGGTTCCACCAATTGTTGTGAGTCTGTTCTGTTGACTTTTCAGTTCCTCTGAAAAGACTGGTGTGGCTATGGTCTCCTGCTGTTAGCAGAGCAGTACTTAGCCCTCCTTTTGTGGGCATAATTTTAGGAAACTCTGCAAAATCTTCCTACCCTGCCTTTCTTTTGTACTGATCAGCAGAAATAAACCAATTTAGTACTGATCTTTACACAATACTGATCCACTGATTCAAGGGAGTTTAGTGGCTTACGAAAGTGCATAGAACCAGAGCATGTCCTAGGAAAGTATAACCAGGATGAAAGGGAGGGGTAAATTTTCTAAGGGGTGCAACTGTTTTGTGCTGGTAAGTGTCTTAGAAATGCATTCTGACAGAGTTCCAGAAATCTGTGGTGGTGGTAAGACTTGAGTCCACTGGAGCTCTTCAGGGTTTTACATCTGGTGGCCAGCTGCCCGAGACCCACAGAGGCTAGATTCAGTTTTGACACTTTTTGATACTTTCCCCTCTTCAGTCAGCCAGAGGGAATGATGGTTTGAGGGTCTTGTAGTGGTGGTTCACACAAACATAGCTATGAAGGAGTGGGCTCTTCTGGTTTAAGGGATGTAATGGGAGCTTGTAGTGAAAATAACCAGGCTGCACTCCATGAAATGGGGCTTTGTACCTGAGAAGATGATGCTGAGAAGGGGGAAAAGTCCCCATTTTCATCATGGTTCTATTCTGACCTTGGCTTGCTGGTTTTTGAAGCTCACACCTCTGAGTAAGAGCCTTGAAATAAGGGCATTGGGAATTGGAGCTTTAGTTTATTCTGCTGCTTGAGACATCAACAGAGGGGGGTGTATGTGTTTTGTTAATTGTTTTCTTCCTTTGACTTGCTTCTTTTGTGACATGATGAAGACTGAGACCTTTTTCACTTACTGGATTTTTAACAAACGTTTTCAGCTCACATTGTTATTCCTGATACACTCATTTGCCATTTGCTTTATGACCAAGTGGATCATAAACGTTTTGGATATTTGGGGGTTGAATGTTTGTATGTGTGGAGGTCAAACACAGTGGTACTATCCTGAGGACCTCAGTGAAGACAATAATCCCAGAATGGGAGCAACTGGGAATTATATGTGACGAGGAGAGACCAAGTGAATGTGTGTCGTGTCAAATAGTCTTCCAAACAGGCCAATAGGAAGTAGAGGAAACCCAAATATATTGAGTTTGACTGTCCCTTTCCTTGTGACTTAGCACTTGTTCATTCTGTGCATCAACCTTACGTAACTTGTTCCTGTTGACTTCCAGGGACTTTGCATAGGTAGTTCCAGCTGTGGAGCGACTTACAGGACCCTTCAAGTGACTGCAGTGGAAGCTGACTCAGTCTGCCAACGAAGCTTTTTCCCTTTTCAGTTGCTCTTTGCATAATTAATGTCTTCCTGGAAAAAAAAATCAATAATTAGGCTGTAGATACCAGGTTAACCCCATGTTTGTGTGCACATTTGTACAGAATGCTCCCGGGAGACTGGGCATGGTGGAAGAAAGAACAACAATGTATTAAACCTGTTCTTTTCTTCCTTCCACTGCCTTTTTGCCACCATTTGTAGGGTGCAGAACTCATGGAGGATTCTCACTGACAGCTTCAGCCAGACGTTTCTGGTGCCCTGGAAGGGACAGTACAGAATGTCCCAAATCAGTTCAAATTGACTGCTCATTTTAAGCAATTAGGACTTGTAGAGAGAATATCCTCTCACCTGCATCATTCAGGACTTTCTGCTGTCATTATTCTTAACCATCGCCAGCAATTAGCTAGGCTGGTGTTTTTTAATGATGCTCTTCTTTTTTCCCTGATGTATGTACTTGAGCCCTCTAAAATATTTTCCATTATCTGCTGAACAGCCACCAAATGATTGCAAGGTGCTTTTTTTTTCTTTTTTAACTGTTCAGTAATGACCACCTTACATTTTTCTGTGTAAAGCAGTAACTTATTGAAATAGATCTGTCCGTACATTTGCAAGTGTTTTTGTCAGTTGCAATTATTTTGTAGCTTCTGTACTGAGTGAAATAATTAGAATGGAAGTTCCTGACCAAATGATCTGAATTACCTGATCAAGTTCCTTGATCTCTTCAGATGCAAAATTTAGTGAGAAAAATGCAGAAAAATGAAATTACTTCAATTTCAGAGTAAAGAAGAATTAATATAATCTGTTAAATTATACCTGCTAGACTTGTTATCAGAGGATCAAAGGATAATTCTTCTAGAATTATCTTCTACCTTTTAGAAGATCAAAATCACATTGTTTCAGGAATTGTGTAGGGTTTCTTATTGTTTTTCTTACTGTTTGTTTTGTGAAGGGTTTCCTATTGTTTGGTTTGGGTTTTTTAGTTTGGTTTGAGGATTTTCTGTGGGGTTTTTTTGGTTGGTTGTTGTGTTGGTTTTGTGATTTTTTTTTTTTATTTTATTTTTTGTGTGTGTGTGTTTGTTTGGGGTTTTTTTTGGTGTTTTTTGTTTGGGTTTGGTTTTCTTGTTTGTTTTTTCGGTTGGTTTTTTTGTTTGTTTGGGTTTTTTTTCAAGTACATCCTCATCTATTGCAGTGCTTTCTAAATGTAAAGTGGTAAATGTATTGGAACCAAGTGTTGTCACCACACATTTATAGATGAGAGCTGTAGTTTGCTTGTGTTTTGGAAGCAGCAATTAGCTGACAGTTTGTGTTTGTGAAGAGTCAGTGCTGTGAACTTCACTGGAGTTTTTATTATTATGAAATGTGTCAATACCATGCAGAATTGAGGCAGCCTTTGCAAGAAGCTGGAGACAGAAACGGAACTGATGGGTGGTGGGAATACAGCAGAAGCTGTGATATGTGCTGCTTCATCTAAGGGTGTCCTGCTGCTAGAACCTAGGTAGGAAAGGAACTGTCCACAGAGTTTACGATGCTCCTTACATGGTCTAGAGAAAAGCTGGAGAGAAGAAATATACAGTGATAAATGCTGTACTGAACTGTTAGTGCCTGATGCTGAATAGATGCTGCTTTTCTTTTAAGATGCTTATACCAGATGCAGATGGACATTTATATATTGAACTGTAAAAAAACCTAATTGCAAAATGAAATTGAAAAATTGGAACAGTATTAAAAATGCAGTCATGGTGGGGAAAAGATTTTTCTTATTTCCCATTCTGGATGCAGGAGAACAAACATATGATGCTACAAAATTATGAAAAGACTTACTTGCATTTTTTGAAAAGAAGTTGCAAAATTTGGATTCAAGTAACTACTTAAAGGACTGCAGTGCACGTGTTCAGGAGGGATGTTCTGCAAACTATTTTTGGAGATGTTAGAAAATCTTGAGTGGATTGTGTCCTAAGGAACTTGATTTAGTGGGCCCTGCTTTGAACCGTGGGTTGGAGTGGGTGATCTCCAGAGGTTCCTCCTGTTTGAAAAGGTGAGTCAAACTGAAGTGTATCGAAGTCAATTAAGCTAACATTTGTCTGTTTCCCAAACAGTCAAGATACTGATGTTTCATCCGTGATAACTTGCTAGCACTTCCCTTTTCAACCTGTTCGTGGTGCATACTGCAGAAATACCTGGAATAGAAGGGGAGCACATGGTATTTGAGAAGGGAGGAAATGTGGGACTTAAAAAAAACCCCAAACCAACCAACCAAAAAACATGGATCACTGGAATGCATCATTAAATTTGGCCTGAATGCAGAAGTTCATATTCCTCCCACAGGTTCCCTGCAAGAGAGCTTTCTCATCTTCCATATTCAATACAATCTTCTCTAGCTTAGCGTATGCTCTCAACTCTCTACACTATGTCTTGCAATAGATGGTTTGGAAAAAGCTATCATTCTGTTCCCCTGTAAATGCTCTCTCAGGAGTGCAGAGCGCACATTTTAATGAAATCATATCTGCTTATATCAGGTTAGAGTGTCCAGATCCATAACAGAGGAGAAGCAAATTGCACTGTCACATGCAGCAGACTGGAACAGATAGGACTTGCTGGTGGTAGGTTGCCAAGGAGTGGTGCCCTGACCAAGACAGGAGCTGTGACCCACTGCTGTAGAGCTGTGGCTTTTGCAGCTCAGTTTGTAGTTCTGGAAATGGTGTCTGTAATCCCTGGTTTATCTGGCGAGACGGTGGCTGCTGAATTAGCACAAAGGACTGCGTTCCCCAGGGCATGGCTGTGCCGGTGGATCCTTCTGCGGGTAGCAGGTACCTCTTGTTTTAGGGCTGTCAAAAGCAGGACACATCCTCAGCCTAGCATCTTCCCTGCCTCTCCAGATCTCCTTTCTCAGTCCAGATTTCGTGTACCTCTGGAAAAGAGGCAAGGGGTGAGCTTTCCCAGCTAGCCTTGTCAACTGTGGTTCTTGTGGGAGTCAATATCTAAACCTTCCAAGTGAGTAAAGCACGCCAAGTACTCAGCTTTAATGAAACGCAGTTGCCTGTGCAGGTGTGGATCTGTGAAGGTAAGGATGTGGGAATTGACCTCGCAGGCTTCTCAGCATCTCCTCTGCACCCGCAGAAAGGCTGGAGGTCGGAGCGCTGGCTGGGAAGGTGGGGGGTGTTATAATGCACTAGTTGCTCTTGTAGGCACCGAGGTCCTGAGTCAGGCAATGTGACAGCATTTTAGAAATACACAGGTCCTGGTAAAGCTTTCCTAGAAAAGATGAAAATTATTAATTATTCCTAAACCCACTTGTTGCCTACTTCAAGAGGTTAATGGTTAGAAATTCCATTTGCTCATTTGAATTCACATACAAAAATAGCTCCTCTTTATCACACTGGTGAATCTGGCCCTGCTCAGGGCCTTCATTACAGCGTGCTGCAGCAGGGTGAAAGCACAGACCCGTTCTGCTCTTATCCACCAGCTGTTGGCACAGACTAGCACACTGGATAGTGCTTCGTACGTTACTTGGGAGTTTAGAGGGCAATTGTGAGATTGCACGTTTCTTCGTGCTCCTGGGGATCCTAAACAGCAATGAAAGAAAAGAGACAAGAAGAGTGAGGGAACGTTCTCTCAGGTTGATCTGTGGGAAAGCTTCCTGAAGTCCTGCTGTGTTTGCCAGTAGCTTTAGTAGAGAATGGTTCTGCCTTTCCTTCACGTGTCTTCAGCAGTATCCATTTCTGTTGTGTGCACAGAGAGAAGAGCTGTGTCCCACAGCTGTCACCGAGTGGTGACAGTTCAGATGGGGAACAGGGAAGTGAAGCAAGGAAACAAAGAGCTTTAATCAGTAGCAGTAAAACAAAGTTGTCACGTAACCCTGAAAGGCCTTGAGCACTTTGTGCTATTACTGAGCAACTAAACTGGCTGGGAGGGTGCCCAAGTGGGATCCAATCTTGTGAAACAGTTACCACAAGATAACTGGACTTGCCTTTTGGTAAAAATGCAGATTCCTAACTTGGCACCAGACTGAGCATCAATAAGCAAAACCAGCAGAATGATCTTGCATCCCTTGCGCAGGTGAGAGTGGCAGATGCTCCAGGCCTGATTTACTAGGACTGCTTCTGGACAAGTACTCGTATGTGCACGGGACACTCGTGTGCAAGTGCAGCTTGCTTTGTTTTCCATCAGAAGGGCACTGAGTGACAAAACAGTCCTTCCAGAAGGATTTTGGATGTCTTGTTTCTTACGCTTTAAAAGCTGACTGAGGTTTGGTGATGACTTATAGCCCATCAGCTTACCCAAGAATTTTAAAGCAGAATTCTCTTGACTGGTGTCAGCACTGCAGTGGAGAGCCTTTCGTACTGACTGGAATTCAGGGAGAGCTCAGCTTAAGAGCAGGTACAGCCAGAATGAATCAGCAGATATCTTCCTGGAAGCAATTGACAGTCTGGATATCCCAAGTGTTTAGCAAGGATCCCACCAGGCTAAAAAGTCTGTTTCTAAAATGTTTGAATGCTTCTTTCTAGCAAGGGGCTGTACAGTCATTCCCTGACAGCTGTGATATTGTCTCCCACGCATACGTGAAGATCACACAGTGACATTTTTCAGCAACTTTGTTTACTAGATGATACAAATACAAAAATATATCGTCACTTAATGTTTTGATGTTTTTCCTCTTTGCATGGAACATTTCAGGGAGACTAGAAGAAGAGAAAGGGAGGGCATAATATGCCCTAGGTATCTCTGCTTGTTGACGCCGACCTGCACGTTCTGCATGTCAGTTCTCAATGGCTTCATGTAAGGGAAGCAACATGGTCTCTTGTATTTCATCTTCATAACTGATGTGTGGCTACGGCAGCAACATGAAAGCAAAGACCTTTGTATTAATAGGTTCACATTGCCCTTGTTGTGCCAATCAGTTTTATGCAGTTAACTTGAGGGGACAATGAGCAGATTTGATTTTAAGTTCTGTGCAGAGACTGAAATGTTTTAGCAGTAGAATGATCTCCTAATGGAAATGACAGCTGACAGGTGCTTTCCTTCTTTAACCCCCACCTGGCAAAGCCAATTACAAACTATTCAAATTGATATTCTTCCTTTTCTTTTTATCTTTCTTCCAGACAGCTCTTTGCTGAGCATCTTCTTCAGCACCAGTTTTGGAAATGAAGCCTGTTCTCCATTCCAAGCCCCCTCTCCCAGCCCTTCTTTTTTCATGAGATGGTGGATGGTGAAATTTGTCGTGCAGAAAGGCGGCACTTTGTCTTAAGATTAAAACATAAGAACTCCAGAAACCTTAAGTTTGATGGCACTGAATAGCTGCTAGTATTAAAGTCCCTTAAGTGACTAAGTGCTACCCAGGAAAGGAAAAAGGAGTCCAATAGGTCATGCCTATTTAGGAAGCAAAATTCAAGATCCTCAGAGGCAACATGTTTACTGGCTCTAGATCAGGCTCAGCCCAGAGCTAAATTGTTCTGTACAAGGTACTTTGACTCTGAGAAGCTACAGTAGCATTGTGTAGCTTGTTTAAAAAAGTAGGAAAACAACAACAACAACAAAAAGGTAGTTCAGAAGGTAACTCCTAATTAACTAAACATGACATACTTCCAGTGATCACAAGAGGCAGCTGTTCCCCCAACCTGCACTGGAGTAACTGTAGTTCAGTGTGTGGATACATGCTGTCATTTCCCAAACTCCTCCAGCTGAAAGGATTTTTCCCAAAGGCTTATCTTTATTTCTAGAATCTTTGTTTTGAAACTGATTCTGCAGGTTGCTAATGAGGTTATGCATGTAAATAGTGAAGGAAGGTACTTGATAGAGCTTTCTTAAAAAAAGAATGTCATCTGTGATTTAGGATTAAAAAATTAGAAACTCCTCTTACCTGAAGGGGAAGTATTGTGAGTAACAGGGGGGTAGCAACTTGGTGAGTGTATGGGAAGGAGGAAACAACTGTAGGTGTTTACACTTGCAGCTTGTGGCACAGAGCCAGTGGTCGGTCTCTTGACAGCACAGTCACACAACAGTCGCTGGCAGCCAGGTGCCTTAGGCAGTGACTCACACACTGGATGCAGTTTTCTGTTGTTTTCACTCTCATCCCTTGTTAACCTACAGATGGTCTATTTTGAAACCTGCCTTTCCATGCAGCTTCCCAGTGGTGAATGTGACTTGTTGGCCTGTATGTGAGACTTCTCCCTTCCCGAGGTGGCTTGTTTACAGATTGATTATAGGTTTATCAACCAGCAAGCATCATCTACAGCTCAAATGACAGCGGGCTCCTAGCCTAACTTTCCCATGGAAATAGCCTTCCTCTGAAACTGTACTGGGATGGTAGCATGCATTTCAGGTCTCTAACAGCAGGGACTTATCAAACAGGCTGTCTGTGGTGACAGGAGACAGGATTTCAGTAGTTCCCTTGCGTTGTCAAATAACAAAGGGATTTCCGCTGCTCTGAACTACAGTTTGGTCAAAGTAGAATAATCTGTGCTTATTCTTCTTGGCCATCTCTTTGAGAGAACAAACTAGGCAAACTTGACTTCTTTCATAACAGAAAAGACTGGTTGTAGGTTGAGGTCAGAAGAAAACTAATTTTGAGTATGTGAGGAATTAAGGTGAGGACCTTGACTTTCTTACGCCAAATAGAACTTTTGAGTTTCTGAAAAGCTTCCTGTTTTTTGTTCTAACAAGCTCCAACCTTATAAATCCTTTCAGGAGCAGTACAGAAAATTGAGAATTGTCAGGATGGACAGGGCTTCTTTTACTTCAGTTTCACATCTCAAGCAGCAGCATCAAGGATATCTCAGTATTTGCAAAAATACTTAACTCGGTGATCAAAAAGACAAGTAAGTTGACCTTACAAAGATTATGAGATGAGATATTAATACTCTGTGAGAAGTGTGATATTTCCAGGTGAGAAGATATTCAGCAAAGGAACAAACATCTGCTGAGGAGCATGCAGGTTTTTTTCAAATTGCCAGTGTTCTAATGACAGCTGCTTTATGCAAAGGTGTATAAGGAATGCCCGGTTTAGATGTTTCCTCGATGCTGGGCAAGAGCTATTCTGCATGTAAGCGTTATGATGCAAAGCAAGTTCTAGCTGACAGCTCGGTGGTTTGCTCTGTCTTGAGAAATAAAATCCTGCGAGGCTGGTATTTTTTGCATGCATGTGCTTTAGATGGGTTGTTTTGGGGTAGGCAATTTATTTTGTTTATTTAAAATGGAGAAGTGGTTTGATAAATTAAAACGTTGGAATTCAGCCTCATCTACAGTCTACTGAGGTGGCTATTGTCCCAGGCTTTGAAGAACACTCATTTCTTTGCAGTAGTACTCTGCTTTACACAGTGCTTATCTTCTCAATGTGGAGGTATCCTTTACAGCAAGTTTAATGACAACAAACCAGTAACAACTGTTTTAAGTCACGTGTCTATAGCACCAGAGAAATAGAAAATACATTTCATAGAGGGACAGTGTGTGGCTATTGAACTAGCCTGCTCATAAAAGCCAGAGGTAGAAGAGGATACATCCAGCATCTTTCTCGTTCCTTTTTGTCCCCAGTCTGTAATATGCATGCAAGTAAAGCAGACTGGTTCTTGGAATATACAGCACTAGCCCTGTATAGCTATATAGAGTTGGCTGAAACCAGGACAGATGTGCAAATGGCACCTAGGCCCTGGATCTCTCACGACTGCTACACCAGGGCAGAGCAGCAACGTGGATCAAACAATCAGGCAGTGATTTTGAAGTTCAAGTGATTGCATAAGGTTGAAAACTCCTTGAAGATGAGGGTGAGATTTCCTTCTTAAAAACACTTGTCTGCAAGAGAGAACAGTTTTAGGTGGGGAGACAAGAGAAATAGAGGAGCAACAGGTTGCAAAAGCGTGATGCTGGTAGAAGGAAAAACGCTCTGGTCCAGTGAGGCTCACATAAAGTCAGTTACTGGTGAAAAACCTAACCACCTCTGCCTTGATCTTTCAATTTTTGCCTCTTTCCTCACCTTTGATGACTGATTCTAACTACCTTTGACTGTCTTTGCTCTCCTGTAACTACTCTGCCTTACAAAACCTTTAGTGGAGCGAATTTGTTGCAGCAGTGTGTGCACAATATCTGTCTAGATTTTTCATCAGAAACCATGTCTTGTACCATCAGGAATAAACTTGCTTGGCTTCCTTCTAATTTGGAATTTGATTTCTTAAAAGTTAATAAATCTGTAAAATGAAAAAGGGGACAAAAAAAAAAAAAAAGGCAATCCTGTGACACATAAAGGGAACAGAAGCTATGGACTGGAGAAAAAATTTTCTCACTAGAAAAAGATCTTTTTGGAGAGAGAAAATCTCCTGGAGGCCTGCCACAAAAATGATTAGAGGTCTGGAGCACCTCTGCTATGGAGACAGGCTGCTCCTCTGCTAGGGCTGAGAGAGCTGGGGTTGTTCAGCCTGGAGGAGGCTCTGGGGGGACCTTATAGTGACCTTCCAGTACCTGAAAGGGGCCGATAAGAAAGCAAGGGGGGGACTATTCACAAGGTGTGTAGGGACAGGACAAGGGGTAATGGCTTTAAGTCAGGAAAGGGTAGATGTAGGTTAGACATTAGGAAAAAGTTCTTTACTCTGAGGGTGATAGATCACTGGAATAGGTTGCCCAGAGAGGTGGTGGAGGCCCCATTCCTGAAGACATTCAAGGCCAGGCTTGATGTGGCTCTGAGCAGCCTGACCTAGTTGGAGATGTCCCTGTTATTGCATGGGGGTTGGACAAGATGACCTTTAGAGGTCCCTGCCAACCCAATCCATTCTATGATTCTATTTAGAAGTGCAATGTCTTGCCTGTCACTGTGTGCTATGAAAGAGGTGTGGTTACCAGATGGGGGAAGGGAGGGAATAAGGCCCTGGGAAGTCCTAGACTCCCAGACCTCTTTCCTCATGAATGCTGCCTGTGCTTTGTGTGTGATCCTCTGCTGTGTGAATTTATTTTTAATTTGGTTTTTTAACTGCCAGAAAGTGGCTGAACTGGCGTAGGAACTATGTTGCTTCCAGAAACCTCAAGTTAAATATATTTAATTTGACTAAAAATACAGTTGTACACCTTTAGCTTCACGTTAAAGTAGGAATTCTGTTTCCTTGTTTTACAGCAGCTGCAAGAGCAGTGGTCTTTCCTGTCTGTCCCTAAAGTGGTGAGAAAGAATAACATAAAAGAGATGACAGGGGATGCATAGTCCAGGAAGAGTAGAAGGAACATGAGTATAAAATTCAATTATTAATAGCACAACACTTCTATCAGCTCTTCTCTTTTGAAATCTTGCTTAGTTTGGTGTAATTTAGACCAGAGAAACAAAAAGTGATGAGAAATACATGCAGAAAGACTAGGTTGGCTAGAAGAAAGGGCTGTGATTAGAGATGTTATTAATGTATTCATCTAGAAATTAGAAGGCTGTTGTACCATGCACCATGGTTGTATCTTTTCCTGCTAGTATCTAAAATATATCTGTGGAGTTGTGGAGCTTAACCAAACTCTGCAGCAATTGCTGCTTATCAGTTACATTCGGGGCCTCCACAGATGTGTGTCTATAAGAGTAGTAGCCTGGCTTCTCATAATTAGCAAATTCCTTAAGCAGTAAACCAGGATGCTGAAAAAGGGTGCCAGGTCTTGGTTATTGGTGCTTGGTTTGTTTTGTTGTTTATTTTTGTTTGTTCATTTTTAGTTTTTGTTTGTTTGTTGTTGTGATCATTGTTTGGTTGGTTTTTAATCATCCATCTTAGTTCAGCAGGCAAGTTTAGATACTGGTCCTGACATTTATATTTTCAACCTTTTTTGATATCCTGTTCCCCTTCTATAAAGCAGTAATCACAGTGGTGCCTTTTTGGTGTGCACTGTTCTGTCAGGTCCAGAGCATTGACTTTTTTTCCTTCCCTTTTTCCTTCCCTTTTTCCTTCCCTTTTTCCTTCCCTTTTTCCTTCCCTTTTTCCTTCCCTTTTTCCTTCCCTTTTT
>JANIJG010017940.1:0-81113 GCA_024611175.1 Megaceryle torquata | reverse complement strand
TCCTCCTCCTTTTTCCTCCTCCTTTTTCCTCCTCCTTTTTCCTCCTCCTTTTTCCTCCTCCTTTTTCCTCCTCCTTTACTGAGCAACACCACCTCAGTTTTCATTTGGAAAAGGAAATAGAGAATGATTCATTCTGAAAGCATACGCTGCAAAGGAGGAAGATTTGCATTATTAACAACATGACGGGTGCTGACACCTCATATCTTATTTTTACTGCCATGGATTTTCTTCACATGCAGTGAGAGAAGTTACACTACAGAAGTGTTAATGGTTTCACGCTTCCTACCCATTTTTAGCTGCCTGATTTATGGAAAGCCATTACCAGGTGAGTCATTGCTTTCACAAGATGAGTGAAGCTGAGACAGAGCTTTGTGTGTTCCTCTCATTTCCATATTTGCTTGAAAGGAACAACAGATCCATATTAAAACTGTTGGTATTTGGTATCGCAGTAGAGCTCAGTCTCTGCTCTACTAGATCATGTACAAATATTGCAAGAGGTGCTCCCAGTCCCTATAAGCTCACAAGCTAAACAAGCAAGAGAGGGACTTACCTGCATCATAGATGAGGTAAGTCAGGCTGTCTCACTGTCCAGAATCTGTGCTGAATTGGACGAGAGTTAAACACTTGCCAAGGTTACAAACAGAACAGTAGGAATCTCGCTGTTCAGTCTGCGGTAGCTATTGCAGAAGCACATTTACTCTCTCGTTGATCTAAAGAGGTTTTAATTAGACACTGACAAGTTACAAAAGATAGCAGCCAAGCCTGAGGATCAGGGTTTGCCCCTGCTAGTAAATGAACCCTGGATTGAAATACATTTGGGCTGTCTGTATCGTGACTGTAACAGGAGGAATGCAGTGTGGAATAAGGTCTAGATTTCATAGACAGTACTTTTTGTAATAAATAATTCAGAAAGACTTTTTCAGTTTAGAGAATGGTCTCCAGCAGGCACTAATAGATAAAATTTAATGGAAATATTGACTTAATTTTTTTTTTTTTAACCAACTTACTTGCCTGTAAACCTCTTAACTTGTCACAAAAGGCACGTGTTACCTATTAGGAATCTTTCACTCAATTAGAAGCTCTTAAACATCAACACAGGGGGTTTTTCTGCTACATATTTTCTGTAGAGATCTACCTCCAGAGGCTGTTTGTTTCAGTTATGTGTAGGTTTCTTAGTTAAGGAGCCCATATCTTGCTGCACAGCACATACCAGGTAGTGCAGCTATCCATCTGTAGCTTCCACATTTGCCCTGCTAGGAAGCCTGGTGTGCTGTGGAGTCAGTGAGGACCTGTGGCTGGTCTAACTTTTAACTACTGTCTTAAAGAAATTGTAATTTTTGGGTGCTATCTGTAGACAGTAATGAAAAAATGAAGCATCACTAAATACAGACTTTTTAATCAGTTGTTGTACATACACATCTTTATGTATACCCTTCTGAAGGGAAGTTTTGAGGTGTTAGAAAAGAAATCCCAAGTGAACCTTGAAATCTATCATCAGGCTGATCACATGAGAATGGTTAGTAAGTAATGTGAGCAAGTACAATAAACCTCAGCTACTTTTTTGCAGTATGAGTCTCTGGTGGAAATGGAAGCCCATCAGAGTTGACTTTTGTAAGAAGATTCAAAGCACTTGGAGTATTTAGAATTGAACTGTTCCATCACTCTCCTCCAGTAGATTTTTCTTAATGGGAATGTGTTTGGACTGTATTATTATATTATTATTCATTGGCCATATATGTGGATTTTCAGAAAAAAAAACCCCAATCAACCAAACCAAAAAACTCAAATTTTATTCTGAACTTACTCTTGCCAGCTGAGGAAACGTTGGCAAGAGAAGCCCGGGAGCTATTGTTTCATGTGGTTGGCTGTACACAAGAGTGCTCCAGATCTCACCACACCAGAAAGTGTTCTAACGCTCACTTGAAGAGGAAAGAGTGGAGATGAGTTAAGGGATGTGGCAGGAACTGGAAGTATTAACGAGTTAGCAAGTCTTGCAAGATGTTAAGGGAGGTAAGGTAGAGGTATTGTGGTGACTGGGGAGTCATGTAGCAATTTTGGCTATGAACACGGGCTTTACTGGTTTGTTTCCTCATGGAACAATTCATTATATAGCCTGCAAATCTGGCTTTTTAATGAATGACATCATAAACCAAGGAATAAATGGAATAATTCCAAATATTGCTGATATTTCAGACCAGTAGAAGGGATAAGACTCAATCTTGATACCAATATAAACTCATTGTGGACCCTAACCACAGAAAGGCAGAAATTGTATACAAAGTGAAGAAGTATGGTAACATACCTTCAGTGTTTGTTCTATAAATAAATAAGCCTGAGCTTATTTATTAAATTAGACTGAGCATCTGTCCTGTTTTGATGCATTTAGTTTCCAAGCAAACTACTGTACAAATGATAAAATTAAAGCAAGCCATTACTAACATACTTCTCTTGGCACCTATGCTGGAACTTGTGTTTCATTCTGCGGTGTGTACCACGGAGAAATTTGTCAATGAGCCCAATACCCATCTTCAAAGTAATGACTGACAAGTCAAAAAAAGCAAGAATTAGCAGACTCAGACCTGCATCTTCTTTCTTTTGTTAAACTCAGGGTGTTCATAAGAAGACATGTTCTGGAAAGTGTGCATGTTTAATGGCTACAGTCAGATAACAGCTTAATGCCTACTTTATTTGCTTCTTATAACTGAATCAAGCAAAAATCTTCTTTCCTTTTGGACACTGATGTTTGTCTCCAGTCGCATCAGAGGTTATCCGACATGGTAGGATGGAGCTATACCCTACCATTAAAAGCCCCTCGGAGATAATCTGATGCATTGTGACGTAATATTTTACTATAATTGCTTCTTTAAGATGATGACAGAGTCCTTCAATTGCTGTTGTTTCTTCAGCATGAGTTAAAACCAGGTGTGTGTGATTCAGGCATATCTGCTTGACAGAATGCTCTGAATTTACTTGATTAGAAAGCTTTTCAGATTAAATGCAATTCACCCAGGCATTTCTCACAAGTAAAATACCTGTGCCAGACTGGCCACTTTCTGATGGTCAGAGAACAATCTTACTGAATTCAAGCAGAATCTCTGAAGTACCCACACGTGCCATCAGGTCAGGAGGTAAGCAATGTCTCTAGTTCCAGGCGTAAAACTGCGTGTGTAAGATTGAAGGCTGAGGTCAAGTGCTTTCAGAAAAGAAAAAAAGGCACAAAGTGGTACTGCAAACTTCTGAAAAAGAGGCATTTTCATATAAACGAGACCCTTCAGTTTGCATCTCCTGAAATGTTAGTCAAAATCTTAATTAGAAAAAAATGCTTTGCAAAGAGCATTAAAACGTTCTTCACTGTTGCAGTATCATTCAGGAAGATTGGATATAGGAGTGTGCAGCAGGTTCTCTGGAATATTGCCATAAAACATAGTTATGTGGTCTCAAGATATCAATAAGCACTTAACAAACTGTTCTCTTATGCTAGTTTCAGTCTCCTTGCATAAGTATTGGTATTAATCCACACATGCACAGACAGTGGGTTGCATAGGATGGCTGCTGGTACTCATCTCAGTGCAACACCATTGCTGCAACTAGGAAGATCTTGCATTTATTTTTAAAAAGCTGTGGTACTACGCCATAACTCGGATGTTTTGATATTTGTGAGGTCCTGATTCTGCAGGAAACTTACTGGAGAGAAACTATGAATTTGATCCAGCTCTATCCAGAGAGGAGGATAGCAGAATGTGAGAGTGAAGTCAAAAACTAGACAGGTGGTCTCTTGGTAAAAGAAGCTGGATCACCTATTTTTATTTTTTTTTTCATGGTGCTTACTTCCCTAAGTGAGCACAAAGAAAAAAATAAACCCACTGTAACTACACTTGGTTGGATGAGTATGGGTGAGATTGTAATAATTACTGGTTCATTACTGAAAACTCTGTGGTGTTCTTTTGCCTCATGAAAGACTTGAGAATCTCTTAGTGTGTAAGGAAAATAAAGAAAACCTTTAAAATTTGCAACACCCTAGAAGATGAGATTGATAACAAAATTAGTTTTTCTGCAAGTTACAGATAACAGTTCATCTACTCGCATAACTTGGATGTGGCAGTGTGGTGAAATTAGCATAATTATCAAACATATACTTCATGCAAAATGTGTTTTGGCAGTTATTGATACAAACTGAATCAATTCAAGTAGAGGTTTATTGTTTTTCAAATGAGCTGCAGCTTGAAACACAGACTAAGGCCAAAATGCCATTAAATTCTGACTTCTTTCCTGCAGCTATATTAAGTGTCTTAGGTTGGGTTTGGGTTAATTATCACCAGCAGTTGTGAGGTGCTGTGGCTGGAAGGGGACCCGGCCAGGGTAGGCAACAGAGCCAGCCAGTGGGACATTGGATACCACACGAGCCCTGCCCCTCTATAAGGGGAGGGCTGGCCCAGGGGGGGAGTCCATCTTTTCAACTTGATTCATCCTGTAGTTTCAGGGGTGTTGGAGCAGGAAAAGTTGGTGTCTTAGGCACAGACAGAGCCTTCCTGGCTTATGTTGCTTGCTTTGTCTACCATTTCATTAGTACTGTTCTGTTCTTCTCTTTTTGTGTTGTATTATTAAACTTTCCTTATCTCAACCCCCAGAGTCTCAACTTTTTTCTTCTTTCCATCTCCTTTCCATCCCTTAGCGGGGAGCGGAGTGGGGAAGTAGTGGGTGAGCGGCTGCATAGCGTTTAGCTGCCAGCAGAGGCTAAGCCACAACACACAGTTTTCTTTTCTAAAGCCATTAGAAGTATGTTTGAATTACAGCAGAGATTGGTTTGGTGACGGTCAGGTTTTTTATTTGGAATTTAGCCCTCATTTAACTGTTTGAATTGATAACCCACTAATCTTAGAGCATTATGTTTTTGTTTGCTGGACTGGAGAATAATCTGACTAGCATCTTCTCCCTGGGCCCTGATGGTCGCTGGTTTTGAGATAACAAACACATACATGCATACGTAGATGTGGAATTATTTCAGTTTCTTTTAAATAGCCTGCATAACAAAGTCTTGTACTAGTAACTTTTATGGTTTTGAAGTGAATCAGTACTTCACAGTTTATTGTCTTTTTGACTTTTCAGTTTTTGCCTATGAGAACTCGGAGCATCTAACTTTGTTTTAAAAAAAACCCCATTTAGAAATAATCTCTGAGAATTGTTATTCAGTGCATTATTCAGAAGCTGTTTGTTAACAGTTTTTATTTGAAATGCAGTGGAAGAAATGGAGATGTAGTCTGTTCGTTTAGGCTGGATTAGTTCAGTAATTTTCTCCTCAATTTGAATACTAGCATCAGGCTTCAAAACCTGTTTTCCCAATAATGTTGTAGTTTATCTTTCTGATATTTGTCCCGGTTAACTAATTTAAATATTCACAGACAGCAGGTACTGCAAATTGCAATGTTTTTATGAGTATATTACTACTCTTTTTTAGGAAGCTAGCCAATCTAATTAAGACTAAAACTGTTTGAACCTGGTTTTAAAGACAACAGGCAATGAGAGAACTCTGCTTTGATTTGAACAGGTCTCTTCACAGGCTACAACGTACTTTGCAAAAGATTTTGTAGATGATTCCTCCAGAGTCAGTGTGATTTCTACCAAACTTAGCAAGAAAAAAGACTTCTGCTCATTTCCTGTACAGGATTGCTCTGTAGGTGTTCAGCCATTCTAGGACTTCATGGATGAAATCAAGAGCTTGCTGTGGAAATTTTTCATGTAGGCAGTAAGATTCTTCATACTCACAACTTTTCTAGATGATATTGACCCTCGGCTGATTCATGATGGAGGGACCAGTGCTACAGCTATGCTTTGGGCAGCCCTCACTTTCGTGCCCTAAGGATGGTGCAAAGATGACTTGCAAGGACTAATGGCTCTCTCTGGTGCTCTAGGAGCTTTGCAAGTGGTAAATGAACCATCAAAATGCCTGATACAGATATTACTGGGGGGGAAATCAGATGAGGCTGAGGCAGACAAACCCGTTTCAGATCTGCAGTAGAGGTCAGTCCTGGCTGCAGAAAAGGGAATGAACAAGATGAACTCCCAGGTATTTCTTTTTTCTTTCCCCATGACAGGATAATGGAAAACAGAAAAGTAAAACCACCGTCAAAAGGATGTTTCCTGACAGAAACACTCCCAGTTACATCAGGATCTGTTGCTTACAGCGAGTACTGACTGACCTTGCACGGTTATGCCCCACTTACTTCTTAGCTCCCTGAATTTTTAACTATCAGTCCAAAGCCTAAGGATTTCCCATTGCCATCTAAATAAAATCTAATTTAATTATTGGCCAGTTAACTTCGAGGGAATACTTCATTGGTATGGGATACTTAATGCCACCTGTCAGCTGTGCACCTGGTGTATAGCTGTCTTCTTTCTGGAATACACATCTGTCTGTGAGAATTGTAAGGCGTGGCTTGGGATTGTATACTTCTAAAGCACTTAACATTTATTCCGTTTTTCTGCGTTGGTTCAGTGATAACCCTGTTGGTTATCTGGAAGCACAGGGATTCCGGGGCAGTGCATTGTCAGGTCACTAATCTCCAGCCTGCACTCAGCCTATCAGCCACATGATAATGACTCATTCTCTGCAAATTGCCTGTTGCTTAGTAGCTGTTTGTAATGTGAAAGAGAGTTGAGAAAGTAGTGGTGAGGTAAGAGGAAAAGGGATGGAGGCAGAGTGTTCCTGGCTGCCTAAAAGGAACTTGTGAATGCGGGTATTATTTGACCTTCTAATTGGTGAGGAATTGTTCTATTTCCTCACAGATACAAGCTACATGACTTTACATGCTCTGCTCCTCTCTGTTCTCTGGAGTATCTAGGAAAGTTAGTCATGCTTGCGGGCCTTCACCATGTGCATTTATTTATTTACCACCGTGGTACCACTTTCTCCTTGAATAGTATCTCTTTGTTGCCTAGGGAGCTGGTTACAGCACTGCTTGGTCTATCATCACACCCCCATATACCACAGACATGGTTCCCAGACATGGTTCCCATTACTGTCTGAGGAGCTTGTGCCAGGCCTGTGTTAAAGCACTGGCACCAGAGTGATGACTCAAGTAAAAACAGGTAAGGAGTCAAAGAGCAGTAAAAAATAAAAATAAAATTAAAATAATAGATCTATCAATGCATTGAATTTTGCTCCAGGTAGGCTGAATTTATTGTGGATGGGTGGATTTAATTCCAAATATTTAGTTGGGATAGCTGTAGAAAGTTATTAATCTGTGTTATGGAAACAAACTGCATGAATAGCATTTGCTTCAAAACTAAAGTATGTATCTCTACCCCAACCACAATAGCAAGAGGTAATACTTTGCCCTTCAAGGGATGTAACACCCAGGGAAAGACAGAGGGCTTGAGGAGTGGCTTTGAGAGAAGGAAATGGGAATGCTTCAATGATCCGACTCTTTCTTTTTTAATACAAACAGGACTTTATGGTTTTTTGTAAATGGATTGCTCTGTCCCAAATGTGATTCTCACCAATTTCTTCTCACTTGGATAACATATGGACAGTTCCAATTTCAGCTGTCTTCAACTTCTGAAGCATAGCATAGCTTTAAATCTCAAACATTTTTCCTCAATCCTTAGGACCTTATTTTTATTTTCAAAAATGGAGATGAGCAGCAAGTGGTTACTTTGGAGCTAAAAAGAATTAACTTCCAAGCTTCAGATAAATGCTAAGCAAAATAACAATACTCGTCAGACACGGAGGAGAGGTTTCCATTTATCTAGAGGGTTTTTTCCCATTTTTTTCCATTTATCTAGTTGCTCGTAATGATGCAGCTCACAGATTTTCAGCAGTGTCCAAGCATTTAAACAAATAGTAAAAGGCAGTCTCCCGAGTGTAACGAGACTAAAAGATAGAACCAAGATAAACAGGGCTTTACCAAATTAGTAGAAGTTGATGCACTTATTCTGGGATTAAAAAGCAATACTGAAGTTCAGCTTCTGGCCTGTAGAAATTTGTGAATGTACAAGTGTGTGCAATGTTGATTTAAATAGCTCAACTAAATTAGAAAATCAGATGCCATGTCTCAGCCTCAGCACATACTCCATGGGTCAGTCTGTAGGCTTCTGAAATCATACTGAGGGTTCTGGAAACGTGATTTAAACACAGGTCTTTGTGTGAAGCAAAGATGGTCATTTATAGAGAAAGACAGATGACCATCTGATAAAGATGGGAGCATAGTCTAAGGGGAAACTGCAAGGCTGCCCGTGATCCCACAAGGGTGAGCAGTCTGAAGAGTTTAGGAGTGATGGCTGTGATTTTACATGCTTAAAGTGTTCAAATCATGTTTCAAAATAGTTCATATAATATTTTCTTCGGTAATATTGAATGAATTTGCATTAGTTTGCTCATTTATTTGGCAAAGTAGCCTTAAAGATCTTCTTTAAGAGTTCTTTAAAACTCTGGGTTTGTATTCAGAATGTTCTGGGTTTGGTTTCTTTGTTTTGTTTTGAGGTTTTTTTTCTTCAGTGAGCTTGTGGAATGAGAGTTTTCCTTTTATTGCTCTAATATATTTGACTGGTTAAGTGAAATCTAGTTTCAGTAATTGAGGGATGTAGAAACTGGGGAGAAAATCCAGTGTGTATGAATCATAATACTGGAAAGTTGGAGCACCTGTGATAAGGACACGGTCACTTGTAAGTAGAAGCTATGTTTCATGGAAGCTCTTCAAGAACTGAACACAACATTTTGTCAGAAATAAGGATTAAAGTTTGTATTTCTCTACAGATACTTTTCCTGTACTCTCTTAACACTTCCACATACTGTGTGACTGCTGTAAGTCATAAATAGGTGGGATAAAGTGTTCACTGTAGTTCTCTTGACCAAGTATTTAGAGAAGATTTGAGCTTAATAAGCCCCCTGATAATTAAGCTTTAATATAAGCAAGGATGGTAATTGCTCTCTAACGTTCAGTTGGGATGAAACTGCCACTGAATGGTTGTATATAGCAAAGCTAAAAGAACGTTTCACTGCTGATGGAGATGAGACATTCAGCTGTTTTATTATTGCTGGGGCTTTTTTAATTAAAAAAACCCCAAAAAACCCAAAACGTGTTAATAGTTGAATTAATTTTAAAGTGCAACAAGAAAGCTGGGAAGTAATTTAGAGGCAAATGAAAAGCCCCCAAGCCTCCTCCTATATTTTAATTTGGGTTTCTCAAAAGACAGAAAACATCCTTGATACAAAAAATACTACTTAACAGCCGGGAAAGCATATCAATCTTACCCTTCCTTTGAGAGTTTCCTTGCCTCTCTGTATCAGAGTTAACTTTTAACTGACTGTTAAACTGAGAGTTTCTTCTGCACCAGTCCATGAGTCAGTGAATCAGGGATGGCTGAGTCAAACTCTCCCCTGATCCTTCCCTCCCACCCCCTGCCCAGCTGCTGCCTGTTTCCTCCTTTGGGTATAGCCCATGATCCTACACCAAAAGTTAGCAAGAGTGGATACTTTTACTCCTCTGCATAAGAAACGTGGGTGAGGTCTGACCATAATGTACCACGTCAGCATGAACCGCGAGTACATCAACTCCTGTTCAGAAACAGGACTCGGGACTTTGTTTAAAGCTGACCATTGCCACTGCCTTGTTTTGTAGTGATTGCTTTAGAGGTTGGCTGTGAATCGGGGATATTGGGCAGACCAGGATGTTTATCATCATTGGCTTGTACTCTGACTTTAGAGTACTGAATTTTTGAAGCATTTATCTAGCAACGTATTTGGTAATTTTATCTTTTCTCCTTTCCAGGACAGATTGTGTGTTTCTTCTTTTTCTTCCAATATGGAGAGGAAAATGGCAGCACTAATGCTGACTCTATTTGCAGTGTATTTGTTGTGTTCTTCTCGAACTGTTTCACACGTATCTCACTAAGGCACTGAGTGAAACTTTCTTCTGTTAGGTGTTCCCTCTCCTACAGCCTGGCATGCTCTGGCAGTTTTCTGCTTTATGCCAGCATTGTTTCAGTTTGCAGGCAGTTTTCTCCTTCTCTGATTTCAGATTGGTAACTTTGCACAAGAAAAAGAAAGGATTTGACTTTGCTGTTGAATCTCTACTTCTTTTTTTTTTTTTTTAATGCCCAGTAAAAGCACTCTTCTATTTATAAACTAAAATACCTTTAATCAAGTTTTATAGGGAGAAAAATGTATTTCTTCCTGCGATGGCCAGTCTTCATGTTATTTTTGCAGGCGTGTGAGGTAACCTCAGAGTGCAAGACAGAGCTGTAGTAACTCAAGAAGGGCTGCTACCGGTGCGCCTTGCATTGGTCAAGAGTCCAGAACACTCAGGGGTGGAGCTGAAGACCACATCAATTCAAACAGGCTAGATTAAGATAAAAATGTATGGGGCTGATGGAGCAGAAGGAAATGTGAAAAGCGAGATGGTGGCATTTGTTGCAAGGGCCGGTGCTTCCACCTCCACCTTTGAATCTGTTTTCATTGTCAACCCCTGCTGAGCACTAGGTGTAATCTGTGGTCAGTTACCTTGAAATAGTAACCATTTTGTGACAAAATCAGATCACAGAACTGACCTCTCTGACAGTTTTATTGCCCTTAGCCACATCATAATGCAGACACTCCAAGTTAACAGTTTGAGAAATGTCAAAATAATTAACAGGAAAAAAAAACCACAACCCAACTTCTGTTCTTTCACTTCATGAAGAGAAATTACTGTAAGAGCCCAAAACCTGCTAAATTCTGAAATGGAAAATTTCTGAAATTTTTTAGTTCCTTACACTTGTATTTGTTTTCATTCTCTAATTAAAATAAACCTCATTTAGTATAAAGATAGGTAGTTTCATATCAGCAGATAATGAGAATTAACCCTTTTCTAAGAAACAAATAAACAAACGATATGGGGCTAAAATTGCCTATCTTTCTGAGGAAATAACCTTAAAAAGAGATTATTTACTTTAGAGTTGTTTAGTGATTTCCATTAGCTATGTTTAGATATGTAGATTTGCAGTCCCTTTGGGGGGGGGAGGGCAGAAGAAAGTTATTTGATCAGAGATTACCCAGATTGGTAACCAGAGGGTTGATAGGGTCCCCTGCTGATCTGAACAGGATGGTGGTGGGTGAGCAGAGTCACATGTGCAGTGAGGTGGAGTGGGGCTGTCCCACAAGCTAACCAGCTCTTTTGGGTGCTCAGCAGTGTGGATCTCTTCGTTCCCTCTTGCAGTTGTTCCCAGGGAGCTAATGTGGGAGGAGATCGGGAGCCCTCGCCTCTGCCACTGCTTTTGGGAGAGGCAAGTGCCATGGTGTGACAGTGAAAACCTGTATCACAATGTGTCAGAGCCCAGGTTTGGTTAGTCTAGTTTGGGTCAAGACAATTCCTAACTGCAGGTTAAGTAGCAACTAAGCTCTTTTAAGTGGATCAGGTAGGTTAGAGGGTTATTAGTGGTGTCTGTCTACTTGGTTGCCTGCTTCATTAGTTCCACGCATTTTTGTTAAACTTTTCTTTTGTCCACCTGAATGTGAAGATGAGACTGCTCAGCTGGGATCTAAAGACATGGTGGAATTAGTTTGTATGTTCAGGTGCTTTTTAGGATAGATTATTGCTTAACATTAGCACGTTAGGTTGTTGGCTTCTGTAGTGTAGTTCTTTGTTTTTAATTTGTGAACATAAAATGTGTACACGAACACCTGAGTCATCTAACCCTTAATCAAGCAAATCCACAGACTACCCCGTGTAGTGTGCTCAGGGGTTAACACATGGATCAGTATCCCTGCATTCTGTGGACTTTATCTGAAGCCACAGGCGTTGCAAAAGATGACAGCAAGGTGAAAGAAGGGTTGAAAATTCTGTAGTGTTGATATTTCAGAAAAGCAATCCTGCCTTGTGTTACTTCTCTGACAGAAACCCCATCACCACAACTGGTGGTTGTGAGGAATACACTTTAGGGAAATTAGCAAAATGATGCAACTTTTTCTTGAAAATTCTTATGTTTGTCACAGAAATGATTTAGTTGAACTGAGTGGTTTGATACAGAATTCAGGTGCTTTGGCCCTTTTAAGTAATCCCTGTTTGGCTTAAACAGAAGATAGTGGAGAAGATAAATTGGTCACCCGTTACTAGCTAAACAAATGATGATCAAATTAAAGATGATGTCTTTAGGGTTCCTCCATTTTTCCTCTCAGTGCATATTTACCACACCAGGTGGTCAGTGCAGTCATAATAAACTGGTGGGAATATTTAATTAAATGTGTTCCCAGGACATTAAAATGTAGGATATTATTGTTTGGCTGATGATTGCAATAAATATTTCGTAATAAGGGAGACTCCTTGTAGAATATTGATGGTAGTACAAGTAAATCACATTTGGGAGCAGAAATGTGTTCAAAGCAGAACTTTCTTAATGAAAATAAGACATCTCAAAGGCTAATTCCCATTTTATGTGGTTTTGGGGTTTTTTTCCTACCACTATTACTCATTACTACCCAATTATCAGGAATAGCATGAGAAATGACAGTCATAGAATGGAATGAGTCGAAGTTAAAGTCTGTAGCCATTAAATTGGCAGTAGTCACATCTTTACTGAAGGGCTTAGGTGGAGCACTGAAAAGCACAGTTAAGAGCAACGTCTGTTAAAGCACTGGTGGTTTCCTGGCAGTGAGGAATCCTGTTTGCTCTTGTTGGGAGTTAATTCTGCTCCCTCTGTGATACCTCAGAGACTGAAAACATCTTTCCATAGTCTGAAAATACCTCCATCCCCAAGTATGCAGATGTCCACTGGCCCAGTAGTGATATTCCTATGTCAATTAACCTAATTATCTTTTTACTCTAACCACTTTTATAATATCATTACTTTCTTTACTCTCATAAAGCAGCTTTTTTTTTTTCCCTGTGAAAGTGAAATTAGTAGAATGAAAAAAAAAAGGGGATAAATTTAGCCTATTAAAATAAGCTAGTTAATAGCTGGAGGGAGGCAGATCAGCTTGAAATATGAATATGTGCAACTAGTGAGCAACTGACCCCAAAAGCAAATTCTCTTGCTGGGTGCACCTATCTCAGAACTGGGTAGCTCATGCTCTCTAGTCAGGGTTTTCTTTTGAAGAGTCCTCTCACTTTACAGGCAAAGAACATAATTATCTACTTGGGAGAAGGCTGAGAAGCTAATTCTGAAGGACACTTAATTTCACGTGGGTATTAGAAGTAAGTCATCTCTGACAGGATTAGCGTGTGGTTTTGAAAGAGCAATGGGACTTGCCATTTGGCACTATCCCATTTCACTATGGGAAAGGCCAAAACTTGGGTAGGTGGTGTTGGGATGGATAGCTAACATCTCTTGAATTCTAGACACACTTATCTCTATATTGCCAAATAGAAACGTGATTGTCTGCACACAACTGTTTGGCCTGTGTTGTCAGTTGTGTTGCCAGTTTGTACAGTTTCACACCCAAGTCTGGGGGTCCAGAACTTTAAGGAGTTGAGCTGTTCATTTTTTTGAGAGATGGCATGCACAGGATTTCAGCCTGCCCTCTTTGGTTAGGCTGGATTTTGTTGGGACCATGTCAAACTGCATATAGCCACACTGATTGCTAAGAAAGCTTTTGTGCTACTCGTGGATGAGCTGACCTACAGCAGAAATAAAATCTTATGTGGTAGAATCCCATTAATAGAAAACTAGGAACTGGCAAACCCCTTCAGAAAGCAGAAGACTCCTAAGTATCACCAGTAAAAGTCCCACTTTGCAAATTAGTAGTGGAAAAATTGTTTTAGCTATGACTGCGTAAGAATAAACTAAGCAAGTTCAAAACTAACAGCAAACCCCCAGTGCTACAGAGCTTTATTTCCTTAGAGATCCTCCCTGCCTCAGAGCTCTCAGATGCATCTGAATTCACAGATGAACACTCTCAGCACCAGGGACCATGTGAGAGTGGTTTGTTTCTACAGTTACTGTTAGATCCAGGATCTTCACTGACATCTGTAGTCACTAAAGTGGTGTTTGAATTTGCATTTATAGCCAATTTTAATAATTGGTTTGGAGCTAAATCTCAAGCGTACAGAGCTATGGAAGTGTTCTGATTTATTTTACAATTAAATAAAGGGGGATTTTGTGGGTTGGGTTTGGTTTTGTGTTTTAAATGCCTTTGGAATCACAGACTGTCAAACCCCACCTAAGCAACAAAGACCAAATTGAAGAACAGTGTCTTAAAAACTGTTTGGTTACAGCAGTACATGTTTACTACATAAATATGGTAACTGGACAGTAAAAAATACAAAGGAGAGGCAGTGCAATTTTATGGTTTCTGTGAATAAGGAAAGGGTTTGAGGAAAGAGGAATCAAACTGGAATTCATAGAAAATTGCCTCCTTCATTCTGTTTTTATAGGGATCATTAGGCACATCTGCTGTGTTGAAGCACTGTCACTGCCTCTTGCCCTGAGTTTTGCCAGCTGATACCAGCTGAAGCTGACTGATGAAATTTTTAACTGTGTTTCTCATTGTTTAAGTCTGAGGGGTAGAAAATAACTCCCACTATTAGAAGTAGGTTGTGAGCTTTGATTTGGAGTCAGTAGCTGAAGAAGAGGGAAGTAGGAGGATGGCATTAGAGGCTTGGGCTGCTTTGCCACAGGCTTTCTGTGCCACTGAGCAAGTCGATTCATCTCCCTGTACCTGTTTCCCAGCCAGATGCAGAGATAATAGCTTTTCCTTAGCTTATTGCAGTGTTGTTAGGATAAAGATTTTTGAAGGGATCAGGTCTTGTAGCTGGAGGCTTTACAAAGCACTTTGGTACAGTTTACACAGGGACATTGATAGCTGCTTTCAGCAACTTGCTTTATCCCATCCGAAGTCACAGTGGTGGCTGTGGCATCCTCCTGGTATTTGTATTGTGCCTTTCCCTTCCCTAGCCTGACTAACACAAAAAAATTTCTCCTACATAGCTCACCCATATGAACAAAAATGGAAGCACGTGTCCAGCAGCTTCCCAAAACATCCTTAATGTTCTTTCAGCCAGTGCTGAAATGGAGAACAGGGACACAGGGTGTCTCCAATTCTCTCTTAAATAGAGTTGCAGCTCCCTTAGAGCTAAGCAGTAAACTGCTTCCAAATTATTCAGGTGAGGTGATAAATCTCTTAGTCATGATTTTGACCTGCTGGTTCCATATCCAGCAAGTAACCAGAAGAACCGGGCATGCCTGAGCAAGCAGAGACCATTTTACTAAAATGCTTCCTCTCAGGTGGCTGCACACACACAAATCCAGCACCTGCCTTCCAGCAGTCGTGTTGCTCATGGGCTAACTGGAGCACAATGCGGCATGGTGGCGAGTTGGGGTGTGTCTAAGTTTATATAGAGTGACCTAACTTCTGAGGGTCTAAGTGGTATAGTTGCACTGAAGTAAATGTACCCATCACTCTCCCAGAGTGCACCCCAGTGCTCTGACATTGCAGAGTGGTTGCCATTTAAGAATATTTGCTAAGGTTTTATACTTTTTTACCAACAATAATACAGCTTTGTTGCCCTTTCAAAATTAATTTGGCCTGTTCTTGGGAGTGAAGATTCTTGGCATCAATGGTAATATTTTCTTTTTCTAAAAAAAACCCCCAAACTAGTACGTAAGTCTGATGGGTAGGGGGCCAATAATGGAGCTTTTATATGGATTCTGTGTTCTTTTATATTTTGTGTTCTTTTATAGTTCCCAAAAATCATGCCAGGCCATGAAAAATTGAACTTTAAAGTTGTGATGCTTCATGTATTTCAAAAGAAAGCCTCTCTAACATACTAGGAATGTTTTGCATAAATTTCTTTGACTAATGCTTCTGAGAAATTGTAAGCTGATATGACACAGTACAGAGGAAATAAGAGAATAACTATGTAAATGTAGGTTGGAGTCTCTTTCTAGTAGTTTTCCTCTAAGATATCCCAGAGAATAAGGGTACTTTCCAGTGACATAGGCATTCGATTTCCTTCTTTACTAGAAAACTGAAGTTCAGAGACAAACTCTTTAACAGATGCCTTGTGGGATTGGAGCCATAATAGCTCACAGAGGTACTGCCTTCTGCTGCTGCCCAGCCAGGATGCTTTCTGCAGAGTTCAAACACTGGTAGGGCTGAGCCAGAAGCACGGAGACCCCTCCATCCTGTGCTGGAGTGCCTTGGGAGGCGGGGAGGAGGAGAGGTGACGCAGGTATCTTTGTGCTCGTCTATTTTGGATATTGCATGCTGCCTTGTAGTGAGGGAGGGCTCATGCCTTAAGGTGCAAGAGCTGCTGGTGGCATTCAAGCCATGTGCTTAAGAACTAACTCCCTAGAGCCCATCTGGGAATGTGTGCTGTCCTCTTTGTGGTGGGTGCCGCATCTCTTCTGGTGAGCGTTCCTGCTTGCAGCAGCTCATTCCTCTGATCCACAAAGCCGTGAGCAAGACAGCTGCTGTGTAAACAGAGCACAGCTCCACAGATGAAAAGTTTTGGAAAAGGTTGCTCTGCACTGCAGGCAGCACCCACCTCTGGTTACTCTTGTATTAGATTTTTATGTAATTAATTAAGATGGGTATGTTAAATACAAGCTTGCTGTACCTTAGCGTAAAGATTGCCATCTCTCTCTGATAGCTGCAGTAACTCCTGGTGGATAGTCAGGGCAGCTGTAAAACCACCTCTTCTGCCCATCCATTCCTCCCTTACACGGGGAGCAGAGGAGCCCCAGGAAATATACAGCTGAAACCAGACTAGATTGCAGCAAGGATGCTGGAAGAGAACAAACTGGGAAGTGTCCACTTTATGCCAAATCATTTTAAGGACAGCTTGGGAGGTGCACAAAAGTTACTGGGCAGAAAATGATATATGTCAGAGTGCTGAAGTTTTGAGTTATTGCGTAGCTTTGGCCAAGAACACTGCAGCAGTTCTAAGCTCTGCTTACTAGTGAAAAGACGTGGCCAGGAAAAACACTTCTTGTGTGCTTCCCTTCTGTAGTCTCTGGGTCCTAACAGTACATAGCTCAAGAGGGGAGCTGCATTCATGTTGTAGTAGTGAAAAGTGGGACACAGTGTTTCCATAGAAAAAAAATTCTGCTTGTGTTGATTGGGAAAAATCCAGTTTACTTCCTTGACTGGAAAGAGATTTTACAGTTTCAATTCTATCTCTGTTTTTGTACCAGGAGCTCCCTTTAAAGTTGTTGATACTCCAGGGAGATCTTGGTTTGTGTTGTTTAAGTCTAATATACGTTACAATCAAGATTTTGATCTTTTGTGACGACAAAACTCAGAATAAATCCTGTTGGAATCCTGGCCCATGGCCCTTTGGTAGAGCAATTCCGTTGTAGGTGGCAGCAGCATCTGGTCTTTTGTGTTTTCAATAGTAGCTGCGAGGTCCTCAAAGGATGAGCAATTTCTGTATGGCTCTTTCGACCAAAGCTTGATAATGATGTTCTCACCCACAGTTAAAAACAAAAAGAAGTGTAAGATACAGCAGTGCTGGGTATGCAAACAGCTGCTCCATCACCACGAGTCTGTGAGGGTCTGCATTGCCTGTAGGGATCTCAGCCCGCAGGCGATGCTGTCAAACTGAATTTTGCAGCTCAAGGTACTTTTGGGGAACTAACTTTGACAGTGGATTAATGAGGCCCTGAGTCCAGTACCATTAATCAGACACCAGGAAGTAAAAGGAGTGATTCACAGAGAAATGCTGTGTGCTCTCAGTCTGTCACTGTGGGAAGGCACTGGTAATGCATGAGTGGGATTTGTGGTATTTTTCAGTTCACCTGCTTGGGGACATCCTCTGCAGCTTCCGGGAGGGTTTTGTTTCTCTGCAGGAAGAAGTGACAGGGGTCCCTTGAAAGGAAAACTGAGGTTTCACAGTTTAAAGAGGGGGTGTGAAGAATGACTGGCTAAGGTTGAGGGACCCTGTTCAGGCTAGTAGGGTGATTTGTCTGCATTTTGCTTTGTCTTTTGTTTTAGAGCAAGCTGGAGAAAGTCAGCTTAAGAAAAGAGCTGATGCGCAGGAGGTCAGGTCTCTGTTCACAGCATTACTGCAAATATTTATCCATGTTCCATGGCAGATGTTCAAGCCTGGCCAGCTGCTCCGGTGGGGTGGGCATTTGGTGACCACTGGTTGGGTGGTTAAGCACTGGTGAATGCCTTGACTAACCCCATGCAGCGTGCAGTTCTCACTCCCACTTCCTCCTCCGCTTCTTTCTCCCCTCCTTTTGTTGATATTTGCTGGATTAGCTTCCAGCCAGACACCGAGGAGCAGGGAAGGGCGTCACTTGGCACGCGGAGGAGGAAGACAGAGTCACAGCCCTGGCTGCTATTGCATCACACCGAATACACGGAGCAGAGTCTGTTTTCTTAGTGGGACATAAGCTCTGCCCTGCTAGCTGGGCCTGTGGTTAGTTTGGCCATTGGCCTAATTTAGGGCAGATAATCTGAATTGCTTGCTGTTTAAAAAGGCAGCGAGGGAAAGAGTTTGATATGGTCCTATCAAGAAATAACAGGAAAGCTAATTGCAGCGTAGGAGGGAATGGGACACTAGGGTTGTGATCCAGGAATGGAAAATGTGTGCTGTGAGATAATGGAAAGCTCCTTTTAAGAGAGAGGTACTTTTGACTTGTTCCAGAAAAAGGGTAGTGAATACGCAATTGCAGTTTCACGGAATTTTTTTTTTTATGTCCTCTGTTCTTGACCTAGGTCTGTGACAGCTTCTACCCAAGGTCCCACTAATGCTGGGGCTGCAGGGCCACCCCCTGCTACCAATGTGTCAAGCAACAAACGACTCCAGCAGACACAAGCCCAAGTGGATGAGGTAGGTGGCTGCAGGTGACTTTTTGCTCACCACAAGGGTGCTGATGAGGTTATTGTTTTTCTTAAAGTTTATTTTCCCTTAGTGATCCATCAAGTCCTGCTCACCTCAAGGCAGTGGATCTAGGAAATGGAGTTTACCAAAGAATGGCATTTTTGAGGAATCAGACAGTACAAGAGAGATTGAGGATGAACATCTATGGATTTTGTGCAGAACAGACATGGGCATTGGTGCCAGTTTAATTCATCCCAGTGAGGCAGGTTAGAAGGAAATGTCAGAGTGGAACCAGCTCTTTTAACACATTTCTTTGTTCCTAAAGGCTAGATGCTAACCTCACAGGCTGCTTCACAAGAACAAGCAATCCCCTTCTCATAGACAGACTCAAACCATGACAATTGTACATCTAAGGGCTCTGTTGATTACCCAGAGCTCTACTGATTAATCATCACAATTTATGCCCAAAGGCAGCCTCCCATACATGTTGCCATAACAGCCTCTTCAACAAATTCACTCTCCTTCTGTTGGTCTTGGAGGACCATGTGACTGTTCCATGCTTGGATCCTTAAATTCTTGTAGCCTACAGACTGCCCCGCAACCTCAGCTGTAATGCCAGTGTCCACCTAACTGGTGTGATAATGGGAATAAGTGAACATACCACTGCTCATGAATGTAGTCCCTGAGCATGCCTCTGGTACAGGAGTACCTGTAGCATCTTTGCACACCTGCTGTGCAGATTTGCGTGCTGGAGTTTTGCTAAACCCTTACAAACACTTCAGTAACTAATTGCTTACTGTCCACAGGGAAGTGGCTGGGGCTTGTGTGATTCTTCAAGGCCAATTCAATAAAATGCACTTTAGAAAATAGCTATTTGCATTCTTAAAGGCCTCTATTTTCAGAAGCTCCAGGTATGCTTTGAAAATAAAAGAATTTTGGCAGGAACTCTCACCCGCCATGGGGGGACAGTGAGGATTATGGATTTGAAGATTATGCTGATGAAGATTAGGATCCACATCTTTTTCACCTCCTGTGTGAGAGGGAGGCTGAGGTTGGTATGGGTTTTGAGTGGATAGCACATGGTCAGCAGATCATTATTTAATAGGAAAATCATAGTGTAAGAAGAGCCAAGGAAGTTAAATGCTGCTGGGCTTTCAGTGTGGTGAAGTCACTGGTTTACAGTACACAAGGATCTGATCCGTTCAACACGGCGTTCTGCTAGGTCTTTCCCCATTGTTTTCCTTTCGTGTCTTGTTGGAAAGTAATCTGTAGGTGGCACCAAACTACACAGCACAGCGCTACACTTCCCTGGCTGTTCTGCTCCTGCGATGCTCTGCACAACCCTTCAGACCCAAATCCAGAACTCGGCAACACTATCACGACTTTGCACGAGAGAAAGGTTTTGGTCTTAGTAAAATGACTGACATTTTTAGTGCTATAGGGATGCTGGTAGAATCTTTCAGCTGTATCCATGTTGGGTTCCCCCCCCCCCGGCCCCCGATTTCTGTAGGCATCACAGAGCCTTGTAAGGCTCAGACCTTGGTTTAGGTCTAGATGAACATCTATTTATTTGACAAAAATGCAGCCTTATCTGGACAAGTGTTCACTGCAGTCAAGTTAAATTCAATAAATAGTTCTGGGGGATAAAAAAAAAAAGAGAACAACTGGGAAATGTTACAGTATTTTGTTTCTGCATTTTCAAAGAGTTGCAAATTTTCACTAGGAATCATTGTACCAAGACAAACTTCAGCTAAATGCTAGTTGAGAAATTAAAACAAAAGGTTTTGTTTAATGTTATATGAGGTTAAGTGCTTGGAAGGTTTTTGGGTTGGACAAGGAAGTAAGAAAATTTGGTCTGACCAAAACATTTGATTTTGTTTCAGGTTTGGTAGACAAGTGAAACAAATTTTTTGAGTTTTGGAACAACATTTAACCCTATGTCAGCCTTTTCAAAGCTTCTTTCACTATCAGTTACATCTCACTGTTTTTTTTTTTAATAACTCTGGGAGTTTGCAGGTAATGGTTAAATTACATTAAATACAAAAACCAGGGACTTCCTTATTGCAGAGTGTGAGACGTAACAGACCAGCAGCCATTTTCACTGCTATGATAAGCAGACACAACTGTCCTGAGATTGGTATACTAACATTTAAACGAGTGATGAATTTGTACAGGGTTTCTATTCAGTTATTGGCTTGTGCAAAGAGGGTTTTTGTCTAAGTTGATACGTAAAATACGTGTCTGTATGGGCCTTCCCTATTGTGTGCTGGCTGTGCATGCTGGTTTTGCTGAGGCTGTGCAGTGAGGTGTCATGAGCTCCCTGCTACACATGAGGTTGAATTTTCTTAGGTAAAATTTTCTCCTCCTCCACTTGAAGGAAGGAATTGAAATGATGGCTAGGAAAATAATGGCTTGGTCTTAGTCTTGACTGGACAAATGTCAGCCAAACGGTAGCACAGACGTACTGGTCTCCCTCAGTTTTTCCCATCTATAGTGAAGTAGCTAGCTGTAGGCTAAGAGAAATCAAAACCTTTAATGAAACTAATTATGTTATGTATGGTATTCATAATGTGCTTTTATTTTTTTACCTGTAAGTGCATGAGAGCACAGTGCAGTTGTGTTCATCTTGTTCTCACTGTGTCTGTTTCCATAGGCATTTTTTTTGAGGCACGATCCAGGTAATTACCTTCACATACCATAGAGGCAAACAGCTGGTTTCAGTATGAGATGTGATATTGCAGAGTGTGAACACATGGGTGACCTCCAGCTTTACTGGGCGTGGAGTCCTAACATGATGCTGTGCCTGTGCAGGTGGTAGACATCATGAGGATGAACGTCGACAAGGTGCTAGAAAGAGACCAGAAGCTGTCAGAGCTTGACAACCGGGCAGATGCATTGCAAGCAGGTGCCTCACAGTTTGAAACCAGCGCGGCCAAACTGAAGAGAAAATACTGGTGGAAAAATTGCAAGGTAAGGAATATAAATTCTCATTAAGAATCATGGCAGATATTGTTTTCATGGGCATTTAATGAGACCTTACCTGCCAGGATGGCATCTCTAAGTGGTTTCTTCTTGTCGAGGGGAGGAAGAGACGCGTTGTCCTCTATAGAGTCTAGGATCAAAAGTCAAGCGACTTTGATCTTTATCAGAACCTAGTCTTTAGTTAATTTCTGCAGTATATGAAATGTAGATACAAATTTTGATGCTTCGGTCGGTGCCTGCAGATAGGGATAGGAGAGCATTCCATGTTAATTCAATTCAGTTCTCTGGGTGAACCACAAAAGCTGAAGAGGTGCAGTGAGTTTTAGTAGGGGCAGAAAAGAAGCATTTTCCTCGTGGGAGGTCATCAGTGTCTTCATCTTCCTTTAGGATGATAAACTACAAAAAAAGTTTGGTTCGACAAACTGTTGTGAGAAGGGAGGAAATGACAGTGTCATTTAAAGAGAGGCAGGTTAGGATAGAGCAGGAATTTAATCAGCCAGCTCACTCTGCTGTCTTCAAAGTCTCACCCTTTCCCCCAAGCAGAGCGAATCTCCTGCTCCTTTCCTGTTTCAGACATCCTCTAGGATTTGTGTTTTCTGGACCTAGAAACTTCAGCTCCTTTTATTCAGACAAGACCCCATATCCTTGCTGCTTTCTATGCATGCACCACCAATATGGACACTATGCCAAAAGCTCATCTTTATTTCCATTTCTCCTCAGTACCACCTTCACTGCTGACCATTCGTGTCCACCCAGATAAAACTACCTGTGGACAGTGGGTGGAAAAAAATAAATCACTCCAGCATATACTGGGAGGAACGAAGGCCTTGATTTGACATGTTCATGTTGTTGTTTTTCACTCTTTCCATTCTCACGGGGGTAATGATGGAAATTGGATTGCAGCATCTCTGGTGACCTCGTTAGCATTCAGCAAGTCCCATGTGGGGGCCTCTGCCCTGCACAGCTCATTGTTGGTGTATATGTATGGTCTGTGCACAGCTAGCCGGGATGTATCTGTTGATGTGGGAACAGACTTCAGCTTTGCAATGAGCTGTTTCCAGGCTAACACACTGGAAACCATGCTGGCTGGCTTGGGCTACCTCCCTCAAGAGCACGAGTACCCAGAGTGAGTACAAATAGCTGGCAGTCACCAGACATCTCCATCTGCCTCCTCCCTGACTATGGGAACGTGGTGAAAAATGATTAAGTTAGGCTGGTGTAACATGGTACATGGCCATGTGTGAATCCAGCTACTTCAATCACCTCTGGAGATATTTTACTTAAGAAGTTTAACTGCTGGAAAGGGACGAGGTTGGTCACTACATCTTAGCTGATGGGTAAGAAATTGCTAGCTTTGACAAGAGACCATTGCTGGTGGTGAGTTGTTGCTAAAACTGACACTTAAGTTTGGAGCCTTAACAAGTCTGGTACAGTGAGTCTTTGCAAGAATTGAAAGTGAAAGCAATGAGCCACTAAGTAAACACAAAAAAACCTGAGAGGTTAATGTCTTTATTGTGGAAACCTACCTGACTTACTCTTTTTTTTTTTTTCCTCATAATTTTCTTTTTATAGATGATGATCATCCTTGGTGTAGTATGCGCAGTCATTCTCATTATAATTATAAGTGAGTAACACATTTTCTCTTTCGTTTATGATCTCCATAGCTCTGTGACTTACAAAGTGCTGATATAGTAAAAAATAAAACAAAACAAAAAAATGGATATATTTAAACTGATGAACTTGTGAAATTCCCCTTCTAATGTCATGCTGTTATAGTGAGAATTACTGCAAACTCTCCGGACACTTGTAGCAGTAGAATTTGTTGATGTGTAATGTATTTTACATTAGCACATTACATAACTTTCCCTGGGATTAAAGACTCTCCCTTTTCATGTTTATATAATTTTTAAGGCAGTCTCAGATATCTTCCTTGCATTACAGCCAGTGCCACAGCCCTGGTGTTTCCTAGTGAGAACAGTAATGCTTGAATTACCACCTGCCTACAAAAAGAAGGTGAAGACCTCCAGGCAAACGGGCATCAGATGAAGCTTTAAAAAAACATGTAGGTGCCCAGTTCCCACCAAACCAGCTGAAGCTGAGATGCTGATGCTTCAGAAAATTTGCTTTTCTAAATATTGTTAAAAGATGGCCCAAAATCTTACCGATTTCTTGTCTCAAAAGACCACCTCATTCCACACATTTGCTGTAGGAAAAATAGCATATGAATGAATAATAGCAGTCGTGCTGGTTGGGAGCCAGGGATCTTGTAATGACAGGAACCCAACACTTGATTTATGTAACCTCTGTGTTAGCAACAGCTGTTACGTGACATCAGTGTAATATGGCCTTAACTCCTAACAGGGAGATGTCTTGAGTTAGACAATCCATCTAGTAACCCAGAAGAGATTCACCAGGAGGCTAGACTCTGGATGTGGATTAATTCCCAGATCTCAAATGACACGCCTTGTATTCAGCATGTTTCCATTTTTCTCCGTTGCTTCTGTAAGGAAGGCTTACAGAATCACCTGTAAACACGACTAAATGGATCGAGATACACGTGGCAGTGTATTAGCCTTATGAATGCTGGCACCAGAGTGACCCAGAATAATTCTAGGGTTTCGTAACACTGATATGACAAGAATGGAAAATGGCTGGATGTTAATTAACTATATTAACTGGGTACTCATGGTGGCAGGCTTCAAGGGAAAGATGGGCCTTTGTTCTGCAGCCTAGTGCAGCATCCTGGGAAGACAGATGTGCAGCTCTTGAGCTGATTGCTGTGTATATATGCATCACTGAGCATGTATATATATATCTTAATGAAGTAAAAAAGCAGACAAGGTAGCTCCATTTCTCCTTAGAAGGTAAGGCTGAAGTGATATATAAGCAGTAATATTGTTTCCCTCTTGGTTTTAAATGTTGAATGCCTGTCCTGGTAAACTTAGAAGCAGACATAGCAGGTTTGACGTGGCTTAGGTTGGCTTTAGGGTATTTAATCACACTTGAGTGTCACATCGTAAAACCCAGTTCAACCCTAGCGAGGCTGAGTGCAAGTTCAGTGAGATTTAAATGTAAGCTCTGGATCTTAAATTATTTTTTCAGTCTACTTGGTCCCTCTGTAGTAATGCCTAAAGGTTGCAGCTTCAGGAAGGACCCTGTGTACTGAACTCAATGATGTATTTAATTCCAGTAGTTCTCAAGTATGTGTTTAAATCTTGTCGACATCAAGTGTCCAGGTGCTGTCACGGACGAGACCTGCATGGTTTGTCCAGTCACTGGTTTGAATGGGAACAAGATCCCACCTTCCATGCAGGGTTGGCTATAGATGCAGATAAATTGGGCAGTTCCTCAAGCAACAAGCTGCCATGGGTGGAGAAATGGCTCAAGCCAGGCTTCCCACCATCCTGGTAGTTGGGGCCCTGGAAATGCAAGCTGTCTCCCTGCTGAAGGAGGAGGTACAACATGTGGGACTGCAGGTATTGCTGCAGCTGGAGATGGTAGCTAACATCGCCATCAGTCCTTGCCCTTTCTATCTTTTGAGCCACAGTCTCCCCTGATTTCCACTCCAGTTCCTGCTCCAAACTCCATTTGACACAGGAGGAGCATCCCCATTCCTGCTAGGAAGGCGTATGTGTCATGCTTGTTGAGCAAAGATGTATTAAATGTGTTTGCCATTCTCTGACAGCATACTCTTCTGATAGAGTGCAACAGTAACTCTGTAATAACCCTTGGTTTATGGTTGGTTGTGTTTTTTTTCCTTCTGCTTACTTTTCCAGTTTATTTCTCCACTTGAGAAGGCAAAGAAGGAAGACTTGGCACAACTTTGTTCATATCAACCAACAATATCAGTGTTCCTTTGTTGAACTCCGCTTTTTAATTCCTGGTGTCTTGGGATTTTTGCTTGTAATAACCCATAAGCATTCAGTGTGGTGTGTTTTGGAATTCTGTTGTTTCCACAAGAAACTGTACCAGCTAAATACTGCCAAGTAGTTCCATACACTGTCTTATCACTGTCTTAAAAGGTGTATGCACTGACCTTCAGAAGTTGTAGTATATGAGAAGCATCCTAAACATCTCAGAATGAGAGAAGGCAGCTGTGGGGAAGCTCCTGCATAAGGGACACCGTCAGGTGGATTGGACCCAAACCTAAGGTTGTGGCAAACATTAAGGCCAAAACTCTCAATATGAGCACCTAAAGTTAGATGGCAAAATTCGCTATCAGTTGTAACTTCTTGGGGTGGTATCTGGTACCCCCATCCAGGAGAGTGGTACCTACAAGTACCTACTTGCGTGAGACATCTTATTTTAACTTAGCCAACCAAACACTGATTTTTTGAGATTATTTGCAGTATCCAAGTCTGCAGAAAACAAATAGGACTGGATTATCATCTTTCATGAATTAAAATTTTTCCTTATGGCGTGTTCTGTACAAGAAGGATGGCCTCAAGATGAAAGCCAGAAAGAAAACTGCATGACGACCAAAATAGCGTTAGCTAGCACCATCCTGGAAAAGACAGGTGAAATGCAAACATGGTGATACAAGCATCAGAAGCGACCAAGATACAGACTCTTGCTAAAAACTCAAGGCACTATTTGTCAGACTTCATGGAACTCTCTTGAATGCCAGTCCTCAATACTGAGTGGCCCTAACGTAAAGCACAACTGTAGGAAGCTTCCTCTGTACCATTCTGCAGACGCAAGTGGTCCCTACTGTGAGGCCTGTTCAAAAGTCAGGAAGAAGGGGGTGTGGGTAAATAGAGGGAAGAGTGGAGAGAGGCCGAGCAAGGGAAGGGTACCTAGCAAAGCTTTCCTGGAGAAGAGGAAGGCAGAGAAACCGTGTTCCAAAGTAGTGGTGTTAAGAGGCTTTTAAAAAATGTAACGTGTGTTTGTACAGTTCATAAACTATAATGTCATCTTTGTAAAGTGCTCAGCTGACTTCTTTCTTACTTAGATTAAATTAACATTTGATGTAATTAAGAGAAATTCTGTATTGCACTTTAAGAAAAAGTTCTTGCATGATATTACTGTAGAGTTTTTCCCAAATGTTGAACTCCTAGTTTTTTCTTTTTAAACACCGAATAGAAACATAGAAATGTCTGGGTGGGAAGGCACCTCTAGAGGTCATCCAGTCCACCCCCCTGCTGAGAGCAGGGAATAGTTTAGTCATAGTTAATAAAGCTAAAAATAAATTATCAAATTTTGAGACAGGAAATTCCGAAAGAGTCTTTATAGGATAACTCCTTCAGAATTTCTAAGAGGAATTCTTCATAGGGTTTTTTTGGTTTTTGTTTTGTTTTGGGGTTTTGGTGGGTTTTTTTGTTTGGTTGGTTAGTTGGGTGTTTTTGGTTTTGTTTTTTTTCCCCTGCAATTTATTTAGGGCCTAGAAATCATGGTAATGCTAGTGTAAATATTCCCCCTGTAGAGCATCTCTCTTGATATGGTCTTAGATTAAAAAAGCAGAGCCCCAGGCTGGTTTGTTGTAGTGGATGTATATATGGATTGTGCAGAACTTTGCAGTGAGAATAAGCACTGAAAGGTGCCAGTTGCATTTTTTTTCTCTCTCTATATTACTTCATATTCACGTGTACTGGTTCATATAATTTATTAGTAACTGGCTACAGTCGTAATGAAAATTAACTTTCAAAGTTACTGATGTGCTACTGGGCTCCCTCGTATGCTTCGTTCACTTTAGTGCTTCATCTGAGCGAGTACGTAAACAGTGCTAAGGTCCTCATGGGCCACACAGAAAACTCTGCTGTTATGAAGGTCCTGACTCCATGAAATGCCACAACCGAGTGCTGTCTATAATTGAGCCTTTGCTGGAAAAAGAATAAGCTGTCCAACTTCATGACCCTTTCTAAGATATTTGGCTGGTAGGAAAGAATTGTCTCCTAAGAGTGAGTTCTTGCCACCCATAGCAATGCTGAGCGTGGCTTGGTCCTCAGGGTTTCTCCACAGGACTGCTGAAAGGACCTGTGAGATGAAGATAGCTTTCCCTGGAGACACTACAATCAGTACCACCAGAAGCAACAGATCCTTAATGTGAAAGGTGCCCTCTCCTATGAGAGGCTGAATTGACTGCTCAGGTGATACAACTGCAAACACACATCAAAGAGTTTGGATCCTCTAGCTACAAAGATGCAAAGTTTCCAAATGAACTGTATTGAAACTGCTACAAGGATGCACGTCTTACAGCAAATCAAAGTAAGAGCTTTAGGGGAGAGTAGAGGAGCTGGTGGTTGTGGCATGTGTATTCATTCTCCCTCAAAACACTAACAGGGATGGCTTCTAAACGTTGGGGAGAATTTGCAAGGAAGAGTTAGTAAAGAAACCTAGCCTCTAGTGGGTTGTAAAGTGTTCGTGAAGAGACGTTTTCCTCCTGTCTGCTAATGAAATATGCTGAGTTGATGTGTTTGACTCTTGTGTTTGCATATAGCGTGCTCATGAACGCTCGGTGTTTTCTAGTTGTGCTGTGCTGGTTGGTTGCAGTCAGTAAGATAACATGTAAGATTTCTAATGCAGCCCGGGAAGCGTGAGCAAGTCTGTCCTTCCCTGATGCACAAACCCAGAACTCAACTGCTCCCGCAGAGGGTTAACTCTTCTTCGAGGAGAATATGGTAATATAGGACTGTTCAGGGTCATAGATTATGCAACACCATCACCTATATGTAGACTGGCACGGAGGACAATCTATATAAACACAGTTGGAGATCTTACTTGTGTTGAAGCCAGCACTGATTACTCACTGCCTCTACATTTAAAAT
Organism: Megaceryle torquata; assembly: GCA_024611175.1. Classification (NCBI taxonomy): domain Eukaryota; kingdom Metazoa; phylum Chordata; class Aves; order Coraciiformes; family Cerylidae; genus Megaceryle; species Megaceryle torquata. The sequence continues at coordinate 52,627 of JANIJG010017940.1, read as the reverse complement.
GTCCGTGCAGCTCCAACTGCCTGCTTATAAAAGTAAATTTCCCAGGAAAAGGGTAACTCATTCTTTAGTCAGCACTGCTTGGAATTGCAATTGCTGGGTAGAATTTCAACTACTGCTCTTCATCACTAACTACTGCCCAGGCTTTTACCTTGGGCTGGTGAAAAAAAAGCACAAAAGGGCTTCCTTTTACCCACTCCCCAGCAAACTCTCAAGGGGCTGCGGGGCTGACTGCTTTCTGACTGCCGTCTTGGTGTGACTGAAGACTTCTTTGGCTGCAAGCAGGAATTTTGGTAGCCAGAGTTAGACATTGTTTGAGATGTTGAAATTCTAGCCTTTTAAGCAGCACTTAACCTTTCTCTGATTTTTGGGCTGTACAGCCAGGATGCTATCATGGCGTGTTGTTCAGAAACAGCGTAGCTGAAATGGCATGGTTAGGGACTGCTCTTTGCTTGTACCACAGCTGCTGTTTGACCTGCCCACGAGTGCTTATCAGCTTCTGAGGTTGAAGTATTATTTGTACCCACTATCCACAGGCTAGTAAGGTCCTGCTGGGCATTACACTTCCTCCTTCTAATTTAGCTCACTTTGCAATAACATAAATGTGGCTTTAAACCCCCAAAACTGGCACACAGAACTTGCAGGAGTGAGTAGTGTGGAAGTCCAAATGGGGCACTTGACCTGTTTTTCACTTGACAACATTATGTAACAGCACAGTGAATCCAACATAATCCAATATTATTATTAGGAGGAGGGGAGAATCTGATAAAGATTCTGAATGTAACCTAGGATCTGCAAGACAATAAATTATTTAGAATTGCAGTCAGTTTGATTTTTTGAAAGCTGACACTTGAATTCTATCAGAACCTGCATGAGGTTAGCCCCACGAACAGTCCAGACAAATAAAAGAAAAAAAAAAGACAAGTATTTTTAAATGATGATCTGCAGTAAGTGACTTAAACACAGTGACAGAAGAATAGGACACTATTAATTGTGCCAGGAATGCATCTGAACAGTCATAATCTGCTATGTTTTTGTCTGGGTAGGAAGACCTTTTGAAATTCTCCTCTTTCTGTCTCATTTCTGTCACTGCTTTGCTGACAAGGCTTCATATAACTTTCTGAACAGCTGAGCTACTTCGTGTCTGAATTCAAGGGTTTTTAGCTTTTAAGAGCAAGTTCCTTACTTGACATCTGTTTGAGAGCACAACTGTAAAATGGTGATATCTCCTCAGAAGTGCATCTACCATGGGAGACTCTCATTTCAGAAACTTTTAGAAGCTCAGATGTTATTCTATGCTTCACATTTTTACAGAGTGAGGTTTTTTCTGTTCCTTAGGAGGTGATCCAGCCATTGGAATAAATAGGATCTGTTATATTTTTTATGACAGTCCTTTGGTCACACATGTTGGTGCTACACCTTTGAAAAGAAACTAGAGAGCACTTGGGTGTGATCCAGGATTTGGATCTCAACCCTGCTTCTCCTGCCCTTTAAACAGGGAAGCAGTAGCCATATAAGGCACTGGGCTTGCTACCAGTGTACACAGTGAGTATTGGAGAAAGGCTTCAAAGAGACCAAAGTCTCTTTGGTCTGGATTCATGTCCTGACCTGAACTTTAGACCTGTGACAGTTCATAACCTTTGGGCCCCGTGTGTAGTCAGAAGAGTGAGATGCTCTTCCAGCCAGTTCTTCCTCTCTCCTGATTTTGGTCCCTCTGGCTAGACAAGATACATTTGAGCATGTGTTTCTTCATACAAGAGAAAGTGCAAGCACCCTCAAACTCCCTTCTTTAAAAGCAAACCCCAAAAGGCCACAGACTGTAGTTTGAAAAAGAAAAAAAAATCTGTCTAGAGAAATGATTGGCTGAAGATTTCTCAGATGGTGACATTATTTTTAGGAGGCATACTAGGTTGGAATGAAATGATCAAATGAGAACCTCACATCAGTTCTTCTTTCTTCATCTGGTCTCCTTCAGAAACACTTCTCTACTCCACTTGAAGAAAGTATTTTGTTTTCCTCTTCAGCTAACTTCCTTATTTCCTTCATGTATGTCTCCATTGATGTGCTTAGTAGCGTTTTTTTCCTCCATTGAGAACCAGAAGACTGTCTGTGTTTAAACACATGCATAAAAAGAGATCTGAGCCACCCAAGGAGTTTACCTTTCTTCCTGACGCAATGACATTTACAAGCTACATCTTACAATAAAGCAGAAGAACCGTGGTAGTCTGGTTACATGCAGTTTTGGTGAAGTAAACACTTGATTATTCAACAATGAGTCATTTCTGCAGTAACCTCATTCTGTCATGGCTGTATCACATCTGCTAACTCTCCAAAGCAAAAATCATAACCTGTACTGGTTCAAGATGAATGCAGCGTCGTGGTTCATACGTAACACTCTATTCAACGAAAGAAGCCATGTGCTGTCAGTTTGAAAAGGCAAAGTACTTGTTCTCAAAGAGAAAATACCATAGAGAACAACAAAGATAATTATGAAAAAAGCTCCTCCATTCTTTAGCTCTTCTCACAGTGTCTGGTTTCTTCATTGCTCCTCAAGCCTCCCTTCGTTGTCTTGGAAAGCCTTTCTGGTTTTGGAGTGTGGTATATTTGGCACATAGCATATTGGGGTTAGGGTTGTTCTGCTGACCTCTGAGTTGACACCCTGCCTTCTGCCATGCTGTTACTGTTGACCTCCATCAGAGCTGAAGCAAGCTTGAGAGGAGCAGAACCTCCTCCCCACAGTGCCCTGCTTCCCCCGATGGGACAAGAACACTAGAGGCAGAATACAGCTCCCGGATCTTAATCTGGTTCAAGATTGTGTGATACAAAAGAAGAGTCCTGACTGCTAGATAACAGCATTTTTGCTACACTACACTAATTGTAACACCGGAATTTTGATTACATGCATTTAACATTTCTTATAACAGCAGTTTCATCAGTTTTGATGGAAAGGAGAGAAAACAGCAAATAAGGACGGTGTGATAATGATAAGAAAGTAATTGGGGGAAAAAATGTAAGTGAAATGCAGCCAACATTCAGTAAACTCCTTTTTATAAGTGGCAATACATGAGCACCTTTCGTATGCTAAAGCTCAACACTACTAGCCTGTTAAAGCGCGTTTGGCCCAGTGCTTAAAACGAGCTATGCAGTTGAATTTATTTCCTTTCACTTTTTTTTCTTGGAAAAGCGCGAGATATTTTCAGGAAGGATGATCTAGTATTTTTTTCAGAGAGCACCATTTGGGGTATACCATCCAAAGACATGCTGCTGTCAGCAGCTACAGAAGTAGTCAAGGACTTCTTGTCAGATAAGGGGTCCAGAATGCTTGGTGCAGTGAATATACATACCGAATGCCCTCTGATGCAAAGCAGTTTGGTCTGCCAGCAATGAACTCTTTTTGATGCAGCATGATTGTTTTGCTTACCCTTGTTTCATTCTAGTACCTATGCTTGTCCACCAATAAATGGTCTAAGGAGAGGGTGGAAAATCCCTTTGCTGGTTCCATTACATTCCTGCCACGTATATGTGAACATGTGGTGGTGGTCCCTGAGCTTTCGTGATGAAAAGGGTTTAAAAGAATTAAGAGGTCTCGCTATTCTAATCCATCCTTTGGAATTAGTTGCTTCCCCTGATAAGTCGCAGGTTTGTTTAAAGTAAGGATAAATAATGGCAACTGCTGTTGTTTTCTTTGCAAGGTTGATGTTTGAGATAGTGCATGTAACGGAGCCACAAATTCATAGATGCAACAATATGTAATTGTTTTCAGAAGTTCAGCTATTAGTATTCACAGTGTTGACCTGCGAGGCTGCAACAGTTTCTCTGTTAGTCACAGTAGTGCTCGTTGGACCTGAAAACTCAGTGGCCAGCATGGCTACCATGCACTACAGTGTACTAAATAATGCAGGTTCAGCCTTTCATGAATTTTAAAGGGAAGAAAGATTCTGAATAAAAGGAATATATAGTTAAGGCCATGGGTATACAGTTTAACTATTAATTATTTAAGTATTATTTAAGCAATTTAGCAACTACACAAATTATTGAATAATTAGCTTCCAAAGTCCATTTATTGATGAAAGAATATTTTCTCTCATTAGAAATACTTAATTCAATCTATGTTTCATTTGCCCTTTCCCTAGATTAGAAATAAAACAAAATGCTAAGGTACTTAAGACACAGTCACAGGACTCACGGGTTACCGATAGCCCACTACTTGTCATGAAAAACATCATTACTTTGTCTTGTAAATGAAAAGTCCTCCCTCCCCCGACCACATATGTGGTAAGATATTAGTCACATTATGCGTTTCAGCACCACTGAAAGATTAGAAATTAGTACCTCCTACTCAACAGCAGAGATTAAAAACATCCTTTGTCTGTTGCAAAAATACACTTTGAGGGGAAAACACCAACTGCTGTAGAGGTTAAACTTTTATTTGACAGCTCCTATTCTTTTTTCCTGCTCCATTCCAAAAGGAGTGCTCGTATACGTAGAGAAGCATTTGCCATTTGGGTGATACGTTGTTCTCTTTCCAAGTATGAAAGATGAAACGTAGCCAGGATCTATTGTGAGCAACCTTTAGCTTGTTTGCAGCATAAAATGTTCTCTTAGTGGCAATACATGAACCTTATTATAAACTTGGTTTAGTCATTGCAGGAAATGAGTTCGTAGCCAGCTAATTAGTATTTTCCTTGATGACACATTCTTGAGTCTTAACCGAGAAAAGGAGCCTCTGGAGGTGCTATCTAATCAATTCAGTACTGTAGATTTAAAATGGACAGATGGTTGAGTATTTCGCACTCTGCAGCCCAGAGTGAAGAGGAAAGCATGATCCCTGCTGGAAGTGACTTCAGTGTGTCCTTACTAAATCCACGCCTGACAGGGAATCTATCTGCGGCACATTCTAGTTCAAGAGAGGAGAAGCCTTTCCTTTGAATGACAGAAAGAAGGGGTTGGAAAGGACACCTGGGGTTTATCTAGTCCTTGCTTGAAGCGAGGTCATCTCTGAGGCTGGATCAGGTTGCACAGGGCTTGCCTTTATGGGTATTGAAAATCTTGAAAACTGGTGATTCCCCAGCAAATTCTGCCATTTAATATGTTCTCTGACTTACTAAGGTTGATGTAAGTGCAGTATGCACCTTCATAAATGTATGTGGCTTATGTTTTTGCCTTTTTTGTGTGTGTGCTGATCTGAACTGAGTCAAGTTCAGATCTAGTGGGAGTATTTTTCAAAGAGCTTCCACTAACATGAAGAACTTTCCGTCCTTCCTCGTTTACATTGAACTAAGTCAGACCTGATTGCACTGAGGACATCAGTGCACGCTCTCCCCTCCGTGTATGTGAAGCTGGCTCCTCTGACACTGAAGCTGAGGCGGGGCACAGGGGCAGATTCAGGACATCTGCTAAAGTTTAGTTTTGTACTGTCTGAGGTCAGTGACAAAACCTTGACTGGTTACTAAATTACTAGACTGACATGAAAGATGATTGACTGAGATTACTGTTACTCCTCACGAGTCACCTTAGCAGTGCCACACCTCTTTCAAATGCTGCTGGAATGGGAATGCAAAACAAAAATCTTTCTTCTATCTCTTTCATTTTAATTCTTCAAACTTTACTTCATCTAATGGGAATAAACAGAAATAGGTTTTCAATTGTCCTATTAAAAACTAAACTCCAGGCCAAATCTTTAATTGCATCCTTTAAAGGCCACATAGTAGTATTACACTACACAGTGATAATGCACTTGGAAAGGATCTGAAAGTGTGCTGCAAACAGCACCTCTCATCTCATGGACTTGGCAGTACTAATCAGAAACTCTGATTTGTGCCCCTACAGAAAATGTTCCATTTGGATCTTATTAGAGCTACCTGGGCAGGAAAAATAAGGTTGTGGAGACCAGGAAATTTCTTAAAGTGCTTTACCTGGAGGTCAGTGGAATTCAGTTTATAAATGATGAATGCATGAATTTTGATGCTAAAATTGTGATTACTTACAAAGATTGATATTGCTGTACTTTTCTGTGGACAGTGATTTTTTTATTTTCCAGTCCAAGAGTATTGTAGACATTTGTAACATGTTTGTTTGTGCCAATAAATCTTGTTTTAAGAAGTTGGGGTTTGTATCATTTCTGTTCCCAACACACAGTTTTAAGGACAGTTAATCAGCTTCAGCTCTCTGTGTTAAGTGCTAAAGTCTCCTGGAAGTTAAGATTTTTCTAATTCATACTGAGTTTTTATAGATTCAGTCTAACAGAAAAGGAAAAACCAAACCAAAACAAACCACTTCTGTTGTAAAAGCAATAATGAACTCTGTACCAGAAGGGAGAGGGGAGACAGGTACAGCCATTAAGGAGTTGTGAAGAGGAGCAGATGAGAGAATGTGTTGAGTGCATTAGACCTTAACTTTCTTAATGGTACCATCTGTTTTCCTTTTAATAGGGCATAGTTAACTCAGGGAACTCATTGCCACAAGATTCTATTAGTTCACAAATTTGGTGTAACTTGGACATATTTTTTAAATGAAGAGAGAAGGATTCTCTGTGCAGGGGATGCAGACTCTTCTGCCTTAACTCGAAACAGCTGATGCTGGCCAATTAGTGTGATGGCTTAATGGGGCATGGTAACTGCCACCGTCATTATTTCTAATGAGTAATTAAGGTCTTTGACAGAAGGTGAATTGGAAGCTGCTTTTGTCGCCCTCCTAGTGACTACACCTGCATTTTAAAATACATAAACAATCACAGTAAGCCTGGCTTGCCCTGCACCTTCCTGCATATGGAGTGTTCTCATTCAGCAGCTCTTCTAATTTTCCTACAGAGCATTTCAGCAAATACAAAGGGCACAGTATTGTCTCTCCCCACCAAACCCAGGTAATATCAAGATGCCTTCTTGTAGGACAGTGCCTTATTAGTAAACTACAGATTTTCCTTGGTAAGTCTTAGCATATCTGGCAATAAATTGCAAGCACTCTGAGTCTATAAATTTAAGCTGGGAAAAAGCAACCATTGATTACATAGAGAGCATATTCTGCTATGTGTGAAATATGGAATAAGGACTGAGAAAGTGAATTACATGGATTGGTGCATATGAATGTGATATGGAGGAAGGCAGGAAACTGATCAAAGCCAAAATGAGGCTTATGCTAATAATTAAGAGAGTGCAATGGGCTAATACCCCATTAGCACTCTTACAGTCAGGTTGCGTAGTTAGCTCAGTTTTGTTGAATCAAAAGGTCCCAGTTTCTGATTTTTCAGCTGACAAAGAATTCTATCAAATTATAAAGCCCAGTGGAAATGAAATTGTGTAGTGTAATGGAGATAGGAAGGTGCATATGGCAGGTGGTAAGATTATATGAAAAACCTAATGTATTTTTGCATGCTGTTCAGATAACAGGTTTGCATAATTCATGGGAGTTCAGGGAGCAAGTGGAAGGACTGTTTGCTTCTTAGGAATTATGAAGCTATGTGGGGTGAAGGGCTCTGGGACTTGTATGTACTCTGGAAAGTCAGTAAAAGATAGCTCAAAGATAAAACAAACCTTGAAATGAAGATGTACCTTGCTTTGTGAGCTAACCTACATGGAGGTAAGTGAATGAATAAGATATTTTAAGTGCTCCTGACAGACCTAAAATGTAATTTAAAAAGAAAAAAAAGAAGTCTCGCATGACTAAAGATGGTCAGAGACACCATGTGTGGTTTGGGCAGCTATCATCAAAGGTCTTACCACAATGTGGTAGACAGAGTAAATACATTTTACTAGAGGGATTTCCTGGTACCAAATGCACTGAGTTTTTACATTTTTAAGGCAGCTTTTAGAATGATTCTGCAGAAGTAACACCTTTGCAGTAGCATTTGAAAGTCTAATTAGAATTTAACAGCTGTTAGCTGAACTGCTTTACAAAGGCAAGTAAACCTGTCTACCTTCTGCTGGCCATAATGCAACATTGCTCTGTTGAATGTAGTCAGTGGACTTGGATAATTAAACTTCTAGTACTTATTAATAAATGGCAGTTTTTTTCTTTGTACTAGAAGATGTACAACACAGCACTATGTTATTTACATATTCTCTGGGTTAGCCTAGAAAACACCCGCTCCATAGTCCGGCTTCACCAGGAGCCTGGAAAGACTTCCCAACACCATACAGTGCATACCTTGGAGATAAGCTGTAGGGAACCATAGCGACAGTGCACTGACAGAGCTGGGATAGATCAGGAGTGTCACCAGCATCATATAGCCCTGCACCAAAGCAGGCTTTGTTAAATTTCCTTCTTAATGACCCAAGAAAACTAAAGAGAAAAGTAAAGTTTCTCCCTAGTCTGTGTCAGTTGACACAGGAAGAAGTTCCTTTTCTCAGATGAGAATCCACTGAGTTGGTTTAACTGTGAATAAGATGCAGAAAGCAAGCATCTGAAACTGCAATGCCACGAGGAGCACTTGGATTAATAGGGCTTGAGGAGCTGGAAAAGTAAATCCGTTTCATATAAAGCTTCTGACACAAAGGAAACCTTGAAATACGGGGTTATTTCAATGTACATATTGCACTAAAAATGAACAATTTAATCTTTCAAGCCACTTTGGAAACACCTACAAGTTCCAGTGACAAAGTTCAATCTATTTTTATCACCAGGGAAATATCTGGATTAGTTTTGCCATCCTTCCACCTCCTTATCAGGCACTATTTGATAACCACGTGGGCTCTTGGCCCCCTTCAGTTCTCTAGAAAAGCTTGATCAGAACTTCATTCCTGAGCTGTCTCAAAAACTCTGTCTGATGTACTGGGTACTATCTGGGAACAATGTATAATTCCTACTCTTTTGTTTGCTATTTTTCTTCAGTTTGTCTAACTCATGTTCTCCTTAGTCATCCTGACAGTCCCTCTCTGCACCGTGGCCAGTTCCATCACGTAGGACCAGAACAGCAGTCAGTACTCTGCTCCAGGTAAAGACTTGACAAATGCTGTTTGTGGTGGCACAAACATTTCGTTGTCTGTATTAAAGAACCCTGAAACATCCTACTACCATGTTAGTATTTGTCACCCTCCCACCTCCACAGCAGTCATCCTAATCATCCTGTGTTATGCCTGGTGCTTTTTTTTTTTAATCTCTTTCTTTTTTCTCTATAGTTTAGGACCAACAAAATTATCATTGGTGAAACAATAATAAGCAATATTCTTAAAGTTTAATTTGATCTAAATTTTCTGTCCTCTACCACCAAAACAGATCCTGTTGATACCTCTGACGCCTAGCCACATGATAGCTAAGTGTCCTGAGACACTGCCCATAGCAGGTAATCAACTAATAGTTTGATTTCAGAGTCTTTTGTTTCACTCAAGAGTCTCAAACATTGAGGAACTACTTTTTTTTTTTTTTCCCCCTCTTTTTTTCTCAGAGGTGTTAGTGTAATAAAAGTAAAACTCTTGCTTAAAGCACTCACCAGCTTAAGCATTTTTTGACTACTTGAACATCTCTGTTCTCTTAGAACAGAAATGCCAGTAGAAAATGCTATTATTTTTGAGATGTCTAGGGTTGGCAGATAGTTGGAAAAAATACAGTAGTAGTCTTTGATGAAAAAAGGCATCTCTGGGGAGCTGTAGGCAAAAGTAGTATCCTCGAGGCTTGTCTTTAATCTAGATGAAGATCCAGCCCACATGTTCTGCAGCTGAGCCTAGAACTTGAAGCCCTGTGGATTGAAACAGCCAAGCTGGCTGTACAAGCAGCATTGCTGCATTTCAGTGGTGCTGTGCTCATTATAAACTTCCCTTGGCTGTACATAGACATCAGCTCTCATGTAGCATATTGAAGTGGCTGCTGATGCCATTAAGACAATGCCATCTTACAGGATCCCTATGTCTGGATGTTATTAAAAAGGAGTCTTTGGTACAACTTACATCATGTGTGTCTGAAAAAGAGAAGCAGCAGAAAGGCATATAATCATTAAAAGAAATCCCTTCAGCATATGATCTGTCTGCTCCTGTTTGACCCATCCACGAGGGAGGGATCAAACCTCAACAGATGCAAACGAGCAACCTCTATGGATTCTTTTCTCTTTGTAGACCACAGCAGAATCTGCGGGAGATTCCAGTACAGATTTGCAGAACCGCTCTCCCCTCCTTAAAGTGTGTTGACAAGAGTAGGCACATCACTAAGTTTATGCAATGCCAGAGAGCAGATTGTCTTTTAAACTTTGTTTTCCTTCCTGTAAATAAATATTTAAAAAGAAATCTTGTCTTGCATTTAGAGCTGCCTTAATGCAGGGCGGGGGCATGGAAGAGACATGTTTTTGGGTTTTAGCTGGTGGCAGTGCAGCCACCTGCCTGCCGCAGCGCCTCAAACTGAGTGCGTGCGGGGCTCAGGAGGCACTGGGTAGTTTTCTAGATCTTTCATCTCCTGTACATCAGTTACTTCAGCACAGACTTCAAATATTTCAAGCATTCTCAAACTTAATGGCATTCTTCTTGGTGTTTTTGGCATTGTCTCATTCTCTGTCTCTGCTTCATCCCACCTGTTCTCTGTTTCATGTTCCTGAATGAAACATTGTTCTCCCTCCTATCTACAAAAGCTATTGTTTCTCAAGTAATTTCATTTAACTCTTATGCTCTCCACTTTTTCTATGGGGAAAAAAAAAAAAAAATTGTTTCTAGCCACAACAGTTGCACACTTTGACCTAAGTCATTAATGTCTTTGTATTCTCCTCGTGTTCCCAGGGCTGCCTCCTACATCCCGGCTTAGTGTTGCTAGGCTGAACGATGGTGGTGTCTTGTTTGACATTAATAAGTTTCCGACTCTTGTTTAAAAAGCAAGTATATAATATAAATGCACTTTTGTCTTGGAAAGTAAGTCTCAAAGTTTCCCATGTGTTTTAGGTCTCTCTTGTACTCTTGCAAGCATCAAAACACCACGTCAATGGGGAGAAGTACCTGTTGATCACTTCATGGAACATCTCTGAAGTCAGGAGCCAGTATGAAGTATGTTGCCTTCAGCTGTCTGTACAAAGGCTCCCCGTGTCATGTGCTGCATGGGAATGATCTCAGTAGCTGAATAGAGCTACTGAACCGGTTACAGATGTAGTCTGACAGTCATAGAACAAACATGACTCATTTAAGAACATTCCCTGCCTTCCCTTTTAATAACTGGTTTCACCAAAGTCAGTAAACTAGAACTGAAGAGAGAACAAAGAGTTCCTTAGTCAGCTCTGCACAGCATTCTTGCACGGCACTCTGCTGCAGGAGACTTTTAAACAGCTGGCCCTCCAGAATTACGTCTTCTCTGATGATGTCTGAGATCTCATAATGTAATCACATCTCGCAGCAGACACTGACATGTCAGTACTAACAACACTCATATCAGTACTAAAGAATGAACAGGTCTATGTCCTGGATTGAAGACCAGAAACCTTTAAAAATACAAAATGATGGTGTGCTGAGGAGGGATCATTATCCTCGATGATGATAATAATTCAGATGAGAAGAGGGTTCTGCAAATAAGGAGATGTATGTCTAGTTTGACCAAGCTATCAAGGCTTGGCCGTGTGACTTCACACCCAAGAGTGCTCAACTTCTACACTTGCTTTTCTTAACAGGGGGCTAAGAAGTTAATTCCTGCTATTGATTTGATTCTGTGCTTTGTGGTGCATCAATGATCACTTTGGTAAAGCTCTTTTTGAGAACATAGATTGTAGGAATTATAACATGTCAGGCTAAGCTTTGAAAATGTGAATTTTATCTGTGAAATATTTTTGTATTCTAAAATCTAAACTCCGCTGATGCCAACAACCATTTATCTCATCCTAGATCTTCTGTTGTTTCAGTTGGATTGTAGTGGGCTGATCCTATATAATTGACCTGCAGTGGCATGCTAAACTGGTAACAATGGAGTGCGTTCACTTCACTGGTAATGGCTATGTCTAGATGGGCACAGTGTAATTTTCAAGTACATTTTGTGAACGGTCTCTCTCTACAGTTCATTGTCCTGTAATCCACAGCATGGTTGGGAAAAGTTTCAATAGGTCTGGCTTCTGTAACTGACTTTCACATTCACTCAGTGTGAATTACAAGATCTCCATCTCAAGATCCAAGGCACAGGTATTTGTAAGGGCCTCATGACACGTTGTGGACTATCATGTTCCCTTGTCTTGAGCACTGATCTGTATTTCTGAGGCACATGAGTCCGAACTCAATGATCACATTAGCAATGAGGTAATCTAAATAGCTTTTAGATAGTGACACAATGCACTCTGGTTGCATTTTAGAGCTTGAGAAGAAGAGATGTCTCAGTAGACAGTCTGTGTATGACAAGAAATTGATTCATTGGTTCTGGTGAAGTATAAAACCTGTCATTTTAAAAACACTCCCTTTTTGTCTTACTTTCTGAAATGCCTCAAAGCATCCTTTCTATGCCAAAACACCTCAAATTCTGCTGGTGTTCAGACCGATCTTGTTCCTTCTAGAGATAAAGGCAAGGAAAGGCTTAAATTGGGCTGACTGATTTGTAAATTCATTGCCTTGCAGGTAAGTGCAAACTGAGGGTTTAGTTTTAAAGTTAGTCAGTTTTTAGTTTTGGTAAAGTTGCTTAACTACCGTCTTAGGTAACTCGCGATATGCTGCAGCGGGGGAACTTCTGCTGAAACTCAAATTTGCTTTCTATGATGCAAGAAAAGATCTGCACATGCCGTGGAGTTATTCAGGCAGAGATGATAAAACTTAGCAACTAGTTTTGGTTAACAGCTGAAGTAGATGAGTCTGCTGGTGAAATACCAGCCATTAAGTTTAATCAAAACACATGTTGCTTTTATTACTCTTCTTATCACGAGCTATCTAACTCTTGTTAGTGAACCCAGAGCACTCTAACAAAGTAAAAGTATAAAGTTTTTCTGCAAAGAGAAATCATCCTCTTTCCAGAAGTCACAAGAGCAGGAGAACACATAAGGAAACACCTCAGCAAACTTGTTAGGCATCACCACTCAGGAGGCTATCAACTGCAAGGGCTGCTGTAGAGACCAGCCTGCCTAAACCTGCTTTGTGCTAACCACGAAATTGTCATTGTAAATTACCCAGGTTGATAAGAGGCAGCTGGATGTTTTTCAGACTTGGTAGGAAAAAAGGAGTCCTGCTGCTTACCCAGTTTTCTATGCAGACACCAAAGAAACTATGAGTCCTACAGCATTTTTATAATTGCCTGGAGGAGGCATATCTCATGGCTTTCCTTTTTGGCAAGGTAAGATTTCTTTCAATCTTTTTGTTTTGCCCTAACTACCCATTTTTCTCCAACATATTTCCTTAGCTTTCCTGTAGCACTCTGTTTTAAGATGACAGCAGCATTTCCTCTAATGAGCAACAATTAGCTAATATTACTTAGGATTACTAATTTCTCATTCCATTTTATGCCCTTCAACCTTTCTCTTTCAGGTAATGTAAGCTTTGTGTGGTTTTGGTTTGTTTGGGTTTTTTTTTTTTTATGTTTTGTATTTTTTTCCCCTTTTGACTGTATTAACCTGTGATTAATTTCTTTTTAACTTGTTTATTTTGTTTTATTGTGTAGTTATGGAACAGAAGCATCACGTTTAAAAGTTCTCCTATTACTGGCACATGTTACAAGTGGATAGAATGTGTCTCGTTATGGCAATGAGTATGATATTTTAGGGATTTTGCATGTAAAGAAGGTTCATGTCTGCTTGCTTGCCTCTCCCCATTCACCTGATAATTTTAAATTTATTGGCTGGTGTCTACAAACGTGATAGATGGAAATAAGCCCCAGGAAGAATTCAGCTATGTAATTTCCAAGAAATTAGATACCTGGAAAAATAGATAGATTGGGAATGTCTCCCTAGAGATACACTGAGGGAAGGGCTGTATTTAAACTCATACCAATTAAATACCAGATAATCCACAAAGACAGGGAAAAATTCTTCCCTCTTTTGTCTTCTTTAGAGCAAATTCCCACAGCTATTTATACTCATAACTCATAAAGGGAGTTATCCTAATGGAACTGGTAGCAGTCTTTCACTCCTTGGCGCTGTGGATCAATGACAGTGTGCAAAGTGAGCTGACCTTTCTCCTTATCTTTTATTTATTAAAAGTAAAAGAATTTCTGATTCCTTATCAAAAGTGTCTAATTTATGGGCACAACCTGTGAAACTTTATTTACTGAAGTATCTTCAACTGATTTAGCCTACAGGGGACTTCTGCAGTGCCTGAAAGGCTTAGTAAAATCCCTACTTTCTTTTCCAGTAACGTGGCCAGGTATTAAAGGCTTCCCTTCCTGAAGCAAACTCAGCCAGGCAGTGTACATCTCTCCTGAAAACAAAATCAAGTTTCCACTGACTTCAGTAGCAGCAACATTCAGTTCAAAACAGCTCATGTGTGAACTAATTCTAGAAAACTAATTGAGACAGAATGGTAATGGGAAACTCAATCTGAAAATGAAATGTTTTTAATTAAGAGACATTCTTCGGATTATACAGAAAGAAGCTCTTTTCATTTAAAATTTGGCTCTTCCTTCCTCACCAGCTATAAATCACTGATCTATAATTGGTATTCTTAGTAGGAAGAATGCCTGATTGTCTGGCTTAAGTTATGCCTTTGACTGTGACGAGGACAGCTGCAGGTGTATTGGAACTGATTCTAGCTAGTCTGCTATTTAGCATCCAGTTTCTTAGAAAGGTTTCTGTTATAACTTGTTAATGTTATAGCTTGTTACTGTTACGATCTGTTTCTTAAAAATAAGAACAAATTAAGGAAGCGTGCTTCTAGATTACTAGTAGCTAAGAGCAGCAGCATGGTTCTGTGGCTGGACTTGAAATATCTTAAAGGTCTCTTCCAACCAAAATGATTCTATGATGTAATGACTAATTAATAAAAAAGTGGATGTCTACTCTCTGGTGGGGAAGCCAGTACCCAGATCTTGTCCCTCTGTCTTTATTCTATTTTTAAAGGAAGTTGTGTGTCTCTCTTTCTATAGGAGACCAATAACACCTTATGCTACAAAACTGAGTCCAAAAGGACATTGCAAATGCTGTGGAGGTCACTAAACTCACTCTGGTCAGTAAATACAGAGTTTAAGCCAATACCAAAAGCGTGTATAGGAATCAGTGGTTGTGGGGAGTCAAGGGTTGGGAGATGCTGAGTTACGGGCCCAGCACCAAGCCATAGGCCTGGACGCTTAGGTGTGTGTTGAGGAGTCCAGGTGACTTAAGGACATCTGCTATGTGTGGCCGTGTTTATCCCAGGAAGTGGTGTGCATTGGGTATCAAGAGCTGTGGAAATGCTATTCTGCTGTCTCACTGCCTTTAAAAGTGCTTCCTGTCCATGCCATGCATGGACTCAGAAGCATGCTTTATCACCAAGGGATCAGATTCAGTTGCTTAACAGGCAGAGACCTAACTCAGAAAGCTTCCTGACAGATGAAGAAATGGAACTGGCTCACTGGCCAAGTAAGTAGCTGAGTGGGCAAAAGGAAGGGTCCAGACCACATAACCATGAGTACCTGGCAGCAAGGTGGTAGTAAAGAGCAGCACTGCTCCCCTTTAGCAAAGTAAAACATGTGATCAGCTCAGAAACCTGGTGAAAGTTGTCTGGCATCTAAGTCTGGATGGTTTTGAATGTTGAAGACCAAACTGAGAGACACTTCCGGGGCAAGAAAGGGTGTATAAATCCAACATAGCAGGCAGGAATGAGGATGCACTTTGCTGTTTGGCATCCCTTACTATCTCTCTTATGCTAGCCTAGTGGCGTGCAGACTGCATTTTAAATGCCTGACTTTGTAATTCCATGTGCAATAGGTCTTGGACCCTTGCTCCAACCAAAAATGTGTTCTTCCATCCTGTTTTGTTTTGGCTTTTGTGCTCCTGCAGCTGAGGTGTGATCCAACCAGAAACTTCTTCCATGGGATCCCATCGGTCAAATGAGTTTCCTAATCTGGTTGAAAATATAGTTGCAAAATCTCCAATTTTAAACGCGGTGTGCATGGTAGGACTCTACCTTTTGGGACATGTGTAAAGTCTTTAATCAACTTAGGCAGACCATGAAATCAAAACCTAATATTCTTGGAGATACACTGGAAAGTAAAACTCCCTTTTCAGCCCTGTGAATTTGATTTTGGGTTCTCTTTCTATGAGGCCAACTGCAGCAAATGAGTTAACACACAGTAAACAGCATGATCCTGAACCTGGAGTGCTCAGAGTTGTATTTTGCTTCTGAAATCATGTTAGCAGACTTGGGAATCAGCATGTGTAGTTACGGTGATGAGATATAGCCCTTTGCTTTGTATCCTGGTAACTTGAAAACAGAACAATTCATGACTCCTTTATGTGTCCCTTTTCGAGGTATTTGGAACTTAAATTTCTGTTGGCAGCTTCAGTGTAATTTTAATTTAATAACGATAATTAGAAAACAGTAAGAATGGGGACAGAATGAAAAACTACATTCCACAGAACCCTTTAGGAAAGGTTTTTCTGGCTGGGGACTGCCATACACCCTTGCAAAGGACTTTGGAGCTGCAGCACCTTCAGGAACTTGCTGCTTGAGTTGGCGTTCGTTATTATGTGTCCTATTTTCCTTTATGTTTCAAAGAGTTTTCAAGATAGGATGTATATTACTATCGTTCTGCTTGTTACAGTTTATTCCTACCCTTTGTAAAGCTTTTAGAAAAACTCATCCATAATGGTAATGTCCACTGGTAATGAGGAAAGTGGGTTTTTTCCTTCCCTCATCCTTTGTCTGTACAGACAGTGACGCCTTTTGCTCATTAGCAAAAAAGCCTTTCCGGATCCTAGCAAGAATCAATGACTGTCAGAGTCACTGTAAACGGTGAGTAATTAGACTTAGGAAATGAAGAGCTAGATGCGGGCTCCAGCTGCAAATATTGATTGATTAATTTATTTTTTACCAATATACAGTTTCATCATTGCTGTGGTATAACTTATAACAGGGAACTTCTGCAAGTGGACAAGTGAAGAGGGAAGCATAGTTACTTGAAAAAGAAAATCCCTATTTTTTAACAGTAGTAAACCCAAGCAAGCAGTCTTAAGGTAGTCTTTCATAAGGAGTGAAATTATCTTTTTTTTTTCTCCCCCCCCACGTTGAAAGACTGGATTTCCTCCCCTCTCCCTCAATGTTGATACCATCAGTGTGTTCCTGTTTATCAGAACTGATTGAAATTCTTTTATTAAGAAAAATCCTATTTTTTTTAAGTATGCTGGGAAAAGTTTCATCATTTTGTGTCTTTGTTCTGTTAATATTAGAAAGCCCAAGAAACGGGGGAGTGTCATTTAAAACCCAGCTTTTCTAAATTACTTTTTTTTCCTGTGTCAAATCCTTGCAGTGAAAACCCAAAAAACCCCCAAACAAACAAAAACAAAACAAAAACCCCCAAAACAACAACAAGAAGAGACCTAGTTCTACCAATTCATGTTCTGTGATTTCAGAAAGATGCTATGCTGAAAAAAAAAAATGCCTTGACAAGGCACCCAAGCTGCCTGCTTATGGCTGGACCCTACTTAGGAAGGACTGCCATTGTTTGTGGTGTTTCATACAGACTGGCACTTGCCTTGCAACATCAAATGAGAGAGCCAGGTTGGATTTAAAGCAGGACAGTGCCCCACCTCACCAACCAAAAGCTGCTTTGAATGAACGTGAGTGTGAGATGTGGTGTGTTATATGGTGAAACAGATGTATATAAAGGGCTTGCCTTACATGATTTCTTCTCACCATGCTCCATGAGTTACAACTGAACAGAAAAAAAATAAACCAAGCTGGAAAAAACAACCTACAACTGTCTTAACGTTTTTGTTATCGTCTTTGTGTTCTTAAAAATCTTTTTGTGCATGCACAAACACAAACATATTTTACTCATGCTGCTATTAAAACCCTTATGCTATTGCTGTTGACTAGGCAGAGTGACCTTACAATAAAAATAAACAGTTTTGCCTCTAGTGTTTCACAGCCATTTTCTTTTGTTTCATTTCTTAGAAGATGAGCCATTGAGTCAGTTGAAATGTTCACTCCTCTAGGAGCCATGCGCCTTACTCCTTGTTATTTCATATTGGTGTTTCTGGGAATAAATTGTATCTATATACACACAACTGTAACTTTTGGAAAACTGGCACAATAGAAAAATTTGGACTGAAATGGTTTAAGATACACTATCATTTGGAGTATCATACATAGATACACTATCATTTCGAATAACACTTTTCCCCAGGTCTTGGTAAATTAAATAGAAAACTATAAAAGGTGGCAGGAATAAAAATTAAAAATTATAATATATAAAAATTATAATTATTATTTAAAAATATAGTAAGCTTGACTGAAAGAGATGTTTCATATCCTTTTAAAGTCATGCCTCGGGTAGTTACTAGGATGGAAAAGGTACCGGCTATTTCTGGTGGTGATTACTGCTGGCTTGCTAGAACTGGCATGCTCTGCTCAGGTCATGAATGTGTCTTCTATCCTGTTCTGGAAGCTCATTCAGCTCGGATGTGGTGCCGTAGTTTTCCCGCAGCTCCTCATGCTTGCACTCTGATGGGGCAGGGGGGACCTTAAAGTTTCATCCTGCTTGGTGTGCCTTATCGAGAATCTATGGTAAAAGCCCTTAGCACACAGACAAAGACAGGTATTTTTAGCACCTAACGTGAAAAACAGCATCTCACGGAACCCCCAAATGGTGTTCTACATCCCTCTAACAAAGCCAAAAGCGGAGAACTGAAACAGAAGAGACCGTGACGTTTCGGATGTGAAGTCCTAAGAGCAACAGTAGGTTATCCAAACTCCACAGTGAATATCTAATTAGGATTAGTCTTTAAATTAGACTCCTCGGAGAAGAGCAATCTAAGAATGGGATCCTGATAAGCTGACTTGTGTATTGCAACAAATCCAGTTGCAGAATCTTATCCTAATGCTTCCGCTGCCCACCCCCTCTTCTCACCAGGAGTTAAATATTCCACAGCACTTTACTTACAGGCTGTTTCTGTTACAGTCATAGCTTAAATATCTATGTACCTAATGGACTTATCTGTAACACCACAGTGAGGGAGGGAAGCAGCATTAACCTCATTTTGCAGATAAACAGTGGAAGCCCTGATGGCTCTGTGCTGAGTTACATCCTATGGAGCAACTGCACCTATGCAGTGAGTGTAAAAATGCTGTTGTGCCAGGTTGCTGTATGCACACCAAGACTGACAGAGCTCTGGCACGTCCTCTGTTCTTTCTTTGCATAGTCGTGTACAACTCTAACTATAAATGAAGTTCAGAATATGGATAAGGTATTGTTAATTTTGCAGGTACTGATTGCTCTGCTTGGCCTTGTAAGACGTGACCAGACCAGCGTTACTTGACGTGCTGCCGGGTTTAAAAGCAGGTAATCTCACTGCTGAACTGTAGCAACTCAAAGCTGAGGGTCTCTCTCACCGTAATTTAGGATGCTGCAGGGGCCTGAGCAAAAAGCTGTGTGACCAATGTCCCAAGAAATTTAATATTTTAATGTAAGAGGGGATATGTTGAAATTCTCCAACTGTTTTGACTGAACGGGATGGGAAAAGGTTTAAGTTTTTTTAATAAAGACGAAAAAATTTTTCTTGTACATTTGGAAGGGCAAGTAATCCATAATATGATTATGGTAATCGAATGTATCATCAGCTGTTGTTCCGTGAGAGAACAGTTCCTACCTTTAACGCCTCGGAAACTCTTAGTTTAACCATTTTTGTAGTTATTCAAACCGATGCTAACTGGATGGTGCCGGGGAAAGGTGAGGAAGCTCGACATTCCCTGTTCTGCACTTTGGTTTGTGACCCGGCAACTTCTGAAGGCTACACGGGGCCAGTTTCGAAATTTCAGGGCGTGCACCCAGCACGGGTGGCAGCACCAGGAAACGGGATACGGGCGCTTCAAACTTATGTAAGCGAACCGAGCCCCCGGCAGGCCATTGGCTGGACTCGGCAGGGCATCTCCGAAGGCTCCACGCTGCGAGCAGCGCGTCCGCATCCTCTCAGCGGGAGCGTGAGGCTCTCCCGCTTGGGCTGCCGGCCCCCTCTCCTCAGCTCGGGATACTGACAGGCCTTTAGCGGTGGCGCTCACGCAGCGCAGGAGCCGCTTTCCGAGCGGCCTTTTCCTGACGGTGGGGCGGGAGCGATTCCTGACGCGCCTTGGACCGCGCTCGCCGGGCAGCCCAACCGCCCCCCGCAAGGGCCGGGCGCTTGTGTGGGGACCGTGGAGGACCGTGTGCGGCCGCCGTCGACCCGCGCGCGCCGCGCCTTCCTCGCTTCTCCCCTCAGCGGCGCCGATTGCGCGCCGCGGCCGTTAGCGGCCCGGCCCTGCACCCCGCCCCGCCCCAGCCCGCGAGCGAGCGAGCGCGCGCGGCCCGGCCCCAACCGTCTCCTCGCGCGCCGACCCAGCGGGCGGGCGCGCGCTGACGTCACGGGCGGCTCCGAGGGGGCGGGGCGGAACCGCTTCCCCAGGCGCAGTGTAACCTCTGCCCTCCTGGGCTCCGCGGTGGAGGGGCAGCGCGGGCGGAGGGGACAGCGGAGCGGCGCGGGCGGAGGAAGGCAGCGCGGAGCTCGGTAGTCCGGAGCCCGCGGTGAGTGCCCCGGTGAGCGCGCGTGGAGGCGATGGCGGCGGGGAAAGGGGTAGGGGGGGAGGGGCAGGCTCGGAGGTGATCGTGGCTGCTGGTGGAAACATGGTGCCACACGTGAGGCTTATGTAAAATGAGCGGCGTCAGGCACCGCCAATAGGAGATCCGCGCGACCCACCCCCGCTTTCGGCCCCCACCGGCGTCACCTGCCCGCTACCAATGGCCGCGCGGGAGGGGCGGGCTCTCCGGGCTCAGTCACGTTTCTGCCTGTATGAAGTCTGTGCCGGGCTGCGCTGGGCGGACGCTGTGTGCGTGGTGAGTTGGGCTTCTCTGGGCGCTCGCCCCGCGACCTCGCGGGGCTGGGGGAGGCCAACAGGCGCCTCGGCGGTGGCGGGAGGGGGCGGCGAGTGGCAATGGTAAGTGCGGGGGGCAAAGGGGCTCCCCCTCCTTCCGCGCCTGCTGGGCCGAGGTTACGTAACTCCCGCGCGGCGGGGCTCTCCAGTTGCTGGGGAGACGGGACGGGGTGCGTGGCGCTGTTGGGGTCCGGGCCTCTGCTTCTTCCGGGCCCGCCGGTGAGGGGGAGTGGGCTGGGGTCCCTTCGAGCCGGGGAGGGGGACAGCTGTGGCACGCCCACCCCTCCATCTCAGCCTGTAGCTGGGGAAGGGAGTGCCGGCACCAGCATTCACTCTCTTCTCGGACTGGGCTGCGAAGCGGGGGGCTCCGGAGTGAGTGTGGCACGACTCCCACCCATCTGACCAGAATGGGGGGGCTGGGGGTGGAGGTCACAGACGTTCCCCAGCTTAGGCTGGGGCGGGAGCTGCGGTCTCTGAGGGGCGGCTGTGACGCGTTCTCCCACCCGTGGGGCCGGGCCGGGCCGTGGAGCCGAGGGGCGACGGTGGCCCCCAGCTCAGGGCGGGAGTTGCGTGGCGGTGTCCGGTGCGGTGACGGCGGCGCGACTGGCCGGTGTGGAGGAGGCGCGCGGTGGGGCGGCTCTTGAGTTCCCCGCCCCGTGGCCCGTGGGGGGGCCCGGCGGCGGCGGGGCCGGTCTCTCGGCGCTTGCTTCGGGGCTCCGCCCTGGCGGCTGCGGTGCCGGGCGCGGGCTGCTGCCGCATCTGTGCGAAAGGTCAGCGATGGGGCTTGGAGGGAGCGAGAAGAGGCGCGAGTAGCGCTTTTGGGGAGCACAGAGGTCCCGGTGCGGTGAGCACGGGCCGCGGCTCCCTCCTCGGGAGGGGACAGTGCTGTACGCAGCTGGCTGGGTGGCTCTTTTCACGTGGGGAGCTGTGTGGCCAGCGAGTAACAGAATCTCAGCGCTACTGAGATGCGTGAGCTACAGGTAGATTGGGCAACAGGTGTTGTGGATTTCTTTTTTGTGTTGCCTATAGTTGCAAGGACACTTTGTTCCTTGAGACCGTGTGTTTGTGCTGCTGCTGACATTAGTTGCATGCTATTACATGCGTGATTACAAAAGAGTTTATGTAAGTACAGTTTCATGCAAATAGACGAGCAGTGTGGAAACAGTCGACGCTTCACAACTGACTTGTAGTAAATTAGGATAGGGTACAGGACATTTCTGAGTATCACAAGGAGCTTAAAAAGCCCCCGAAATGGTCAGCAGGAGGTCTGTGGTAGCTGGAAACTGAAGCACGTTGAAATTGTATTCCAGTGAAACAGTAGCTTGGCTGAGACAGTGCATGTGAAGGATTTTGAAGAAGCATACTGGTTTAGGGTTTTAGTCTGCAAGATGTCTTTTGTCTTCCAAATAGAAGACTCTGAGGCTTACAGTCTTGTATATCTGAGATTGAAGAGCTAGCAGCTATGTATTTGCAAGTATAGGGGAAAAGGTGGAAATTCTGTAATTATTCTAGTGGTAAAAGTCAAAGTAGAGTAAAAATCTGATTTAGTGTAGTGAGAAACTTTTAAGTTGCCAGTATTGTTTTAACCACAGACTTTGTTCACAGATGATGGTTAAAATGATTTAAATATTCGTGAAAACTGCAGTTAGCTTTTGGAGCTGGCTTTTGCGTATTGTCAAGGTAAAGTCCAAATTAATCACAGTGATGGCTGTGAGGAATATCTACTTGAATGCAAACGATTAATTTTGATAAGGTAAGGTTGTTGATTAAAACTTAAGGCTGTCAAGCTGACAGCTAAGGCCGTGATGGCGTGGCCCCATTCCATAAACAGGTCCTATTGTATGGTAGGTAGTTTGAAGGCGTTGAACTTCATGAAAATCAAACTGTTTGTACCTCTAGAGTGCCTTATAAGGTGTGTGTGCAGGTGTCCTGGATCTCAGCTGTGGGGCATGGTGCTGTTTACACACTTCACATGGCAATTCTCAAATACAAAATTGGAGAGCCGGGCCTAGAATTTGATTAATGTTAGAGTGTGC
Source organism: Megaceryle torquata (assembly GCA_024611175.1). Taxonomy (NCBI): domain Eukaryota; kingdom Metazoa; phylum Chordata; class Aves; order Coraciiformes; family Cerylidae; genus Megaceryle; species Megaceryle torquata. Next base: position 29,691 of record JANIJG010017940.1, on the reverse strand, counting down.
CCTTTGATGCGCTGTAGCAACAAAGGAGTTCCTTCTTGCTTGTGTGTGTCTGCGTGCTCTTGTAATTTTATTTTTTTTCTTTTTGCCCTTACTGAAATTTACATTATTTCTGCAAAGTGAGGAAGGTTTACTGGAGAACTAGACTGTGTCCTCGCTTCATCCAGTGTTTGCTGTTTAGCCTTGTGATTAGGGCACTGTCCTGAGGTTTGGAGGCCTTGTTCTGGACTGTGGGGGTTGTTTACCTTGCTGGTAAAGAAAGACATAATAGAAGAGAGAGGGCCTTTGCCCTGCAGTAGAAGAAAAAGGTAATATCCCTCAGTTTTGGTGGAGTATTGGCCATTTCACGCGTTTATTTCAAGGTAGAAGGGAGAATGTGTTAGTTGGGTGGTTGGCCTAAGTGTCCCAACACTGTGCAGTGGAAGAGCGTGGTTTGTCCTGTGAAGTCTAGATTGACTTGACCTAGTCCAGAAGGTAAAGGTATGGAAAACAGTGGTTTGTCTTTTGTGCAGTTTCTTCAGATTCAGATCATAAACGAAACCAAAAACCTTGCTAAAGACTACAAGGGTTTGCTGGTCTTTTTGTTTATTTATCAGGCGGTAGGATTTAGAGGCTTCCTATATTTGTTTTTAACACATGAATGTGGTCTCTGAAGATTTAAGTAATCTTCATTTTTATAGCTTACTCATTTCTTTTAGATTTCCCCAGAATGGCATTAGAGAGATAGCGTATTGTGATTCTTGGTGTAATATCTTACTTTTCAACCCCCTCGCCCCTGCTCCCCATCATAAGATTAAAATACTTAACAATTCAGTTTATCAGATAAACTTACTTGAGCCTGTCCCTGGACAATACACTTCTATAGTAATAAATTTCCCTCATAAAGAATCACATTTTTTTGAGTAAACTGAGATCCTGGTGGAGTTTAGCCATAGTATAAGAACAGAGGGAAGTGGGGAACTGGTTGGAAGGAGAGTTCTGGATTGTTCTTTTACCTCAGACTTTATTATGACGAGGAAGTGTTTGTTTTAGATAAAGACTGATTAATTTTTTTTCTTCCCTCTGGGTTCATGCCACACCTGTATTTCTCTAACATCATTACAATATGAAAATGTGCTTTACTGAAGAAAAACTTTACTATTAACACATGAGCAAGTTACTGTGGGATGAGGTGCATTTAGTATCGTTTAAAAGCAAGTAGATTACCACTAGCCAGTAGAACAAGTAAATTATCACTAGTCTAGATCAACTGTGGTGTTTTATATAGGGTTGCTATGGTTGGCCTATGTTAAAAGGGTACATCATGTTCTTAGCAAGGTGTTGTGTAATTATTGGCATGAATGTCCTATACACACTGCATTATACTCATAATGTTGCCACATCATAATTACTAGATAATCAGGTGTTTCTGAAGAGGAATTTTTGTGTCCAGTTTTGGTTGCGTGGCCTAGAATTCCTCTATGAGGATGGTGGATTACAGAGATTTTTAACTGGGTTGTCTGGCTGCATTCATACTTTCCACATCCAGTTATATCCCTATTATGCAAGTTTTAAACTGCTTGACTATTTATTATGCTAACCTAGCTTGTCGAGCACTAAGGGGTCAATTAATGTTGGTATTATTCTTTGTGATATACAGCTTCGTTACTGTGAAGGGCTTTGACTTACACTTTTTGGGTCTGGATGAGGTGGGATGCGGAAAACGGTGGTCTTGAAAGTAATGCTGCTGATGTTCTGTGTACTGTATAAAATGTCTGATCCATCTCCTGCTTTAACTGCTGCCTTAAACATAACCACTGCTGTGGTAGGGGTCAGGATGTTAATGTTCCGTGTGTTGTGGTTAGTAAAACACACCTTTGCTCACTGGTTATTGGTTAGCAAGGAACAACTCCACCTTCTGACATGTAGAGGGGTTTTGGGTGTTTCTTTTTAGCTACAGGTGAGATACTTCCCCCTGTGAAGTGTGGTTAAAGGGCATGGCTGAAAAGAGAAGGCAGTCAAAACCACAATTTGTGGGCTGATGGTTTTGCAGTCTGTCGCTGGGGATTCTTGTGGCCCCAGGCCACTTTGGTGACATATAGTATGGCAAAGACCATCAAAATGAAGATGGGCCGGATGGTTTGGGTACGCATGCAAGGCTGCAGAGAGGCTCTGAAGCCACTCTTTACAGCACATTCTGGTCATGCTGACAGGCAGCCAGCCACCAGATGTAGTAGGAAGGCACCCGAACACATGGGAATCCTCATGCCTGAGCATACACAAAGTGATCTGCTGCTCCAATTAAGTGGCTTAGTGGATCACCAGGCATGCTTGTGCAGCCTGCTTATGCTCTGCCTGTCAGCAATGCTGGAATATGGGCAGATCAGGCTTTTGTGCTTCTGTTTTGTATTTCTAAGATCATCCTTTAAGTACAGATAGGGTTGTTACGTCTGAATATCTGCACTGGACTTGTACCAACCCAGTACAGAGTCCTCTTGGTCCTCTGTCCCTTTCGAAGAGCTCCTGTGGGACAGCAGCAGTGCATGAAGTCTCATACAAGTTGCCCAGACAGTAGTTCTGAAGAGCATGTTTTCCCTGCATATCCGTATATTCAAGTGAGGTTATGAGATTTTTTTTTTTTCCCCCTCCTGTGTGAAAACTATTGTAAGGTCAAGAACAGGTTTTTTGTACCGATGTTTTCAGCTGCTGTTGAACTGCTGAAGTTCAGCAGTGTGGTAGTCCTGATTTTTTTATTTCTTTTTTGTTAGTCTGATTTAGACGACTTTGTAGAATGCAATAAGAAATAAGGCTAAAATTACTTTCCTTGAAATGAAAATCATACTCATGATTGTATCTTTTCCCTTCATTTTCTCCCTCTGGAAAGCAGAACTTTATTGGGGGTGCTGAAGGGGTAGAGGCTCAACATGCTCCTTATGTGACAAGTGGACTGAAATGTACAGAGAGCATGTTTCTGGGTGCAAGCAGTACCAAAGGTCACTGCAAAAAAGGTATAATAGTGGGAAGGTGAGCTCATTCATGTGTCAAAATGTCTGGGGAAGACATAGGGGTTTTTCTTCTGGCTCTTCTTGAGTGTGTTGTGGTAATAATGCTTAATTTTTCTTACAGGTAGAATAGTTGGAGAGAATAGCCTTGTATAGATGGCTTTAAAAAGTAGAATTAGCTTGTTAAAAATAGAACCAAAGCTATACTGCCTTTAAAACATCCTGTCCTAAAACAGAGGCGCTTTGCTATTAGATAACACCTGTAATTTTTCATAATTGAAGCTGAGGGAGACAAGATGAAGTAGTGAGGATGTCCAGTACTTGTTTTGTTTTGTTGGTTTTGCGTCCTATCCTTCTTATTCCTTGCAGCTTTTGTATCTTAGTATGGCTTTTGTGCTGGACCTTATTACATGTACTTTTATGTTTCTGCTACTTAGCTGCTTTAATTGTACAAAGATCTTCAGTATATAAAGCACTGCTTTGGTTTCAATTACGTCTCAACCATGGGTTCCTTTGTGACTCGAGCTCTTATTTCTCAGTACTAATACAGCCTACTCGTAGGACAAGTACATTGTGTTTGTTACATTGCCACACTTCGTGGCATCTATTACTGAGGTGGTAGGAGCTGTATTAGTAAGAATCAGAGAACTTATGTCACAGAGTCTTCCAGGATGGGACTTTTATTCTGACTGAAATCTTTAACAGGGTAGGAACTGTAGTAATGCCTAAAGAGCAGCATTAGCCTGCAACATTTGTGAATGCTAAAACCCCATGGTGAAATTCTGCCCTTTTTAAAAGGGAGAGGAGCGGTGGGCGTGCAAATGTACTGCTTACAGACATCAACAAATAGTAAAAACTGAAATACATCTAAATTACCTTAAAAATAGTAGCTTTACTTACAGTAAAGATGGAATATATGACTTGGTGGTGGATGTGGTAATTTTACCCTCCTTTCTGTGACAACACTTCCTCAAATGTAGCATTTTTGTTATGTTCAAAAAGGACAATAATTGACATACACATATATATATCAAAGAGTTTTGACTGCTGTCCCCTGCTTAATAACTTTTCTAGTTCCCTTAAGGAAGGGAATAGTGTGTTCCATTTACAAAGATGATCAAATGTCTTCCTAAATGTACACGTAATACAAAGAGCATTTTAGTTCACCTTTAAGAAGGTACCTTTTGTAAGACTGGAAGGAAGGCTTCTTCACAAGGTGTCTTGGCACAGGCTGCAATAATCTCTGTCAGGGGTGAATGTCTGTGCTCACTTTTTTTTCTTTATGGCAAATACCACAGGATCATCAAGGTTGGAAAAGACCCAACCTGTTGGCAATTAATCTTAGCCCTGTCCATGGCCTTCACTCAAGGTGAAGGAATAATGTTGAGAGACAGTTTCTGTTGATTCTTGGGGATGATCAGTCCAGAACCAGGGTGGAGACTTGAGCAGAGTGTACAGGTAGAAGAAATTACTTGGATACCTGGCTTCTTGTAGTTACAGGAAAGCAAATGATGAGCTGGGAGCTGACCAGGTTGGTCAGCACATCATAGGTGAGATTGACCCTCTGTGAGGTGAACTTGATAAGTTCAGCAGTGTGCTGGTACCACGCTATTCAGAGTAAAACTGAGTGGACTTTGTCCTGTAACCTTAGGCTAACTTTTCACTATTATTAGTATTATTTAGTTACTCCATGGTGAGAATAAGCAGCCTTAAAGAACAAAACCAATCAAAAACTGGAGGGAAATTAAATAATTGTGGTGCTGTGGGTGCTTCAGGAATAGAAGTGATTGGTGATATAAGCTTAGGTACATTTATGATACATCACTTGAGGACTAAGTGGTTTATTTTTTTCCCTGCTTAGCCTCTGGGATGTAGCAAAGGAAACTTCCTTCTGGGGTGTGTGGTGTTGGTGGTTGTTTTTTGGGTTGGTTGTTTTTTTCTTTGGTTTTTTTTTTTAATAAATAAAAGTAATTGAAGCATAAGTTTTAGTAAGCTGAGAACAGGTTTTGCTTTAAGAATTCTTACTTGTATTTTGGAATATAAAGCTAAATTTGGTCATGATGTCAATACATTCGCGCACCTGAATTAGCTATCCGGAGATTTTTTCATCTGCTAAGGCTAATTCGGAATTTGCATTTTGGTAGTGAAATGTTTTAAGATCTGTGGAAGAAGAAACGACTTGTATAAAAATTGGAATCACCTAGTTGAATACTAGGTAATACTCATTCTGCAGTGTGGATGCTCTCAGATGAGGGAATGGTTGATTTTTTGGCAATATACTGTGTGTATTATCTAAACAGTGTTCTAATAATAGCTGAAGATCACCAAGATGGAATTTTGCAGGGTTTCTTAAATTTATCAAGGGAACAGAATGCAGTGACTAGTTATTCTGTCCATCGCTTGAGGAACCAATTGAGCAGTTAGGTTACAATAATAGTAAATATTTTAGTTAGTAAAATTTACTGCATTTCTTCTCATTTTGTATTTGTAATCTTTATAACTATTCCTCATCTGTGGAATACGTATTCTACGTGGTTGGACTTGCACTACATTATTAAATGGGTGTGATTTATATTTTAAATAGTTTTTTATCTTGCTTTTAATGCTTCTTGGTGTTTGTTTTCTTTTAGGAATATGATGACAATTTCAGTTTTGGAAAGATTGTGATTAGGTGAGTGTCTTACACTATCCCCAATAAAGTGATTTTGGTTTTGTTTTTCCTCCACGAGTCTCAACTGATTTTCTGTTGTTGATGCTGCTTTGCATGCTTCCTTTGAGCTGTAATATCAGAATGCTGAAAAATAAAGATGTTCAGGGCATTAAATTTTTAAAGACCTGTTGTATGAATCATGATGCATGTGGAAATGATGTGGCTTCTCTAAATCTCTAGACAACTGAAACTTAGTGCAGTGTCCAGCGTCAAGTGCTACATCTGCATTGTCTGTTGTGCAGACACTTGATGACTTCCAGTCTTTGATTGCTTTTGCAGATATTTTAAGAAATTTTAATGATGATGAAAATTCTGGGGTCCCAAAACCACATAATCAGCATGATAGCTCAGGGGAAAAACCAAACATTTTACGCTTCTAACCTTTGATTTAGAAAGCAGCTCATAGCTTGCAACAGTGTTTTTTTGTCAGTTATGCTCAACTTTCTAATAGGCTGCTACAATTCTAATCTCAGTTTGAGCTGAAAACATGGCATTAGAGGTACTGCCTTATGCGTGTTTATGTTCAATGTGTGAGAAGCTGGTGACAAAAAAAAGCTTGTTAAAAGTCAGGTGGGATATGTGGCGGAGGGAGAAAGCAGAATAGACAGAATTATGGAAATATTTTGAAAAGGAAGAAAAGTTTATGATTACTGAAGGAAAACAAAGCAAAAGAAACAGCGGAGAGTTTAATTGAGAATGATGTAGGTATGTCATCTGTGGTGCAAAGAAAATGCACTTCTTGTTACTTGTGATTTGACAATGGAACAATTGAGGCCCAAGACAGGACAAGTAAGTGTAGCAGTTCTGGGCAGTACTGTAATATTGTAATACAGATGAAAATGTAGCAGATTTTGAGGATTAATACTATAGTGTCTGATTAGTCTAAATGATTAAAAAAAAAAATAGTTGTTCCTATGGCTACAAAATGGGATCTGAATAGATTCTTAAAGCTGACAGTGTTCTCTTTCCAATGCTGCAGGTGTGGCTTCAGTTCTCTACAGGAAGTGAACTTATTTGGGATCCTCTATCACAGGTGTGTTCCCTAAAGCAGGTTGTTGTTTCTTTTCTAATGTTTGAAGATGTATATCTATGCTTAGAATAGATATATCTCAGTATCAAAGGAGATGTTGTCACAAGTTCTATATTCTTTATATACAGAACAAATTATACTTTCTTTTCTGGAAAAGAAGATTTGAGATGGTGTACATGGATAAACTCTCTTAGTTTTTTGGGATTTGGGCATACTCACCTGTATGTTTCCTCTGATAAATAGAAGACTAGAGAATATTTAACTGCCTCTAAATTGTACTCAAACTGATAAAATGCCCAGCTGAATGACTTGTGTTCAGTTTCAGATAAACACCCTTTTGGCATAGATTTGTATAAGGTTTCAGTTAAATTGTAGAAAGGCTTATGAAAATTTTAAGTAGTTTACAAGGACTGTTATTTCTTAATGTCCTTCCAAACCCATTAAGTGGATAAAGCAAATATGATACCAAATTAAACCAGTAAAAGCTATTAATGCATATATCCTCTTCAAATGTAGACTTTGTCAAACTTTTTTTTTACTTTATCCATGAAAATGTCATGGTGGAGGTCGTTGAATTAGAGAAGTGCTGTGCTGCTTCATAAATAGTCAGAGAAGACTCTGTGGCTAATTTCTTCTAGATCTTGATTACTGGAAGTAGAAACTTAACTCCATTAAGGAAATAGAGATTACAGGGAGATAAGTTAGTGTGAGGGAATTGGAAGAGCTGTCTTTAAACAAGGTTGTAACTAGTACTGAAAGACATTCCACATTTTCAATGTCTGAGCTAAAAATTACAAAATCTGCAAGTAGCTCCAGATACAGCAATTTCTAACCCTTCTCATGGTCAGAGACAGAGCGCTTGTAATTTAAATCCTAGTTTATCAATTTATGTTAAAGACAGAGGCAAAACATTTAAAGAACCAAGGTACACAGATCTGTATCATAATCTTGAGACTTGTAGAATTTGTATTGGCTTTGTGTTGTTATGCAGAATGGAATGTTGTGTATAAATTCTTCCTTAAGTCTGGCCAACACAAATGTACTTGTAACAGGTTGTAGACATGCAGCATTTTAAATTAAGGCATGTTAATGTGGGCTTGTCTTCCAAAATGGCTAGCTCGGGGATTTGAACACTGTTCCAAACATTCCTTCTGCATATTGAAATAAAGCACTTGAAATGATGCAGTTGTTTGCCACACAAATGTTGATTTTTCTGGCTTTTTTAATCTACTATTTCTTTGTGTGACACGGCAGTGGCATGTATCTACAGACTTAGTTTCCTAGATTTAATAGAATAGCTTTCAGAATTCCATCCTGCCAAAATTACCAGTATCCTTCCTGGGGAATTGTATTTATTAGGAAGAATAATAGGATTGATGAACTTAAGGGCTCTGTTAGTACAGACTTCTGAACATAAGGAAAAACTTTTTCTTTTTTTTTTTGTTGGTCTTTTTTTTTTTTTTTGGTTTGTTTTTACTGTGAGGGTGAGCAAGCACTGGAACATTTCCTAGAGAGGCTGTGGAATCTTCATCCTTGGACATATTCAGAAGTCATCTGGAGGAGGTTCTGGGCAGCCTGCTCTAGATGACTGCCTGAACAGGGAGTTGGATAAGATGACCTCCAGAGGTCTCTTTTGACCTCAACCTTTCTGTGATCCTGTGAATTTAAATTTTAATTGCCTAGTAAGCTCTTTAATGCTCATATCAAGCCTACAGTGATCTAGATGAGCTCAGTTCAGGTGTTAAAATGGTCTTCTAACCAAACTTCTCAAGCATGTGGAGCTCCTGTTGAGTACATCAGGCATTTTGCTCTATTATCTACTGGAGAGGTTAACCCTTCATTCTCAACCCCCGTGTCAGCCCATGCAGACTATGTAGATGCTATGAATGTATGTAGTATGATCCTATACCAACTGTGAATTGGAAGGGTTATTTTATCTAGTGGAAAAGATTCTGTGATTTTAAAACCTTATTTTAGTTGACACATGTTTAAAATGCAAATTTGTATCTGATGATTGGATGACAGCTTCACGTTTAACCAACATTTATCTGCGTAGGCATGGCATAACTGTGAGCATCTCTCTGGTATCTGTTTGAAGAGGACACTGTTGGGGGGCCCAGGTATTTCTTTTATATTTTATAGTTATAGAGGTGTCCGGACTCTATAATGGTCAAAGATTTCCAGTAGAAGAGGATGAGACAAGAATTAAATGCATGTGGGAGACTCTGGACCTAGTCACTTCATGCTTTTGATGCTAGCTGGGAGGGAGCTTGATAAACACTTTTACCAACTTTTCGTAGAAAAAACAGGTAAGAAACATACATAACTGTTATGATTCACATTAGTAGAAAGATGCTTCCCTTTCTACCCCTGTAGAGCATGTGCAGAAAATACATTGTTCTGGGTTTGATTTATCTTAGAACTGTAATTTTGGTCATTATATATATATACACACACACACATTCAGAAGTATACTTTGGGTATAAACTGTGAGTTACCTGATTTGAAGCTAAAATGTTTTTAGCCTGAAACCACACTTACTCTTAAATTCAGGTTTGAGTTTCTTCAGTGAGGAAGCAATCTGGTTGAAAGCATCTTCACTGTGGATGCAAGGGCCCAGCCCTGGTGCTTATGCTGACTTCTTCCCATATAGGTGCTGCTGTAAATTCAGGGTAGCACTCGGATGGCTTTGGATCAAGGCTGTGTCTTGAGCAGTTCCTTTGTTGTAAAGTAGCATCTCTAAGCAGTGGTTAATTAGGATCACCTTTGTAATTACTATTCATTTTATATTACTAATTTTTTATATCAATGGTAGTCCTGTGTTCAGGTTTCTCTTGAACTGAGAGGTGAACCCGTATTAAATTGTGAAAAGAATGCTGTGAAACTCCAATTTTTATGGGCGTACATGTGATATTCTAGCTGTTAATGATAAATTTATTGACATAAGTAGAAAATTTACTTCATTCCTTATTATAAAAAAAAAACAAAACCTGTTTGTGGTGACCAGTGAGATGAGGAATCTACTGGAAAAAGTCTTACTCAAAGTCTTACAGGAGATTAAGCACCTTTTCTGAGTTGTGGGTGGTGGTAGTTTCTTTTGTTGTTTTGTTTTTTGCTTTTGTTCGTTGGTTTGTTTGTTTTTGTGTGTGTGGTGTGTGTGTTTTGTGGGGGTTTTTTTTGTGTTTGGTGTTTTTTTGTTTGTATGTTTGTTTGTTTTGTTTTCCTTATGGTGAAGTCTGAGAATACCACCTTTTTTGTTTTGCTTGGGTTTTTTTTCCCCTTTTTAAAGACTGTCCTGGTGAAAGTATTCTGTTAATTTTTCTGTCTCTTGCCACAAACAGAGTGAAGCTCTCAATGTTATTGCTGGTGAAGTTCTGTGGTTAGACAAGTCACTTCCTGGATTGATTGTTTTTCAAAACCTTTTCCTAACGTTTTGCTGCTGCCAAGCATTTAATTATTGTCTTAATTGCACAGGGTGATTGCATTCATTGTAGATGTTAATTCTCAGTCTTCTCTGAAATTGCATGATGTGATTCAAATTCTTCTAGTTTGTCTTACAAATGAGAACTTCTGCCATTTTGCAAAGCAATCATCCATAAAACACGTGGAAACTCTTCTTGTTAAGATCTTAAGTAAAATTGAATCCTGACCATTAGGAATGTTGGTGCTAAGACAGTTAAGAGTCCCCAAATATAATGTTTAAAGTACAGTCATAAACTGTGGCGTGCTTCTTGCACTATTTGGAAATATTGGGAAGTTCACATTCGTTGCAAATCTAGGCACAACTATTCAGATGTTCTCTTGCTCAGTTCTTGAATTAGATAATTTGACTCGTTCTTTAAACGCCAGTAGCAGACATGGTTATTTCTTACTTGAGAAGAAATCTGTAAATATCAGTTCTCCAAATCTAACCAGATCTCTGCTGAAACAGGATTTTTTTTTTTATTTATTTCTTTTATTAGTTTAAATGTCATAGTTTCAAAATGAAGTTACCTCCTTGGTTTTCTTTAGTCCTTCTTAAGAGAGTTTTTCAAAATCATAAAGCCATTCCAAGTGTTTCAAGTGCTTGTCCATACATACTTTTGTATGTATGTATATTACATACATATATTGGATGTATATTTTTTTCTGGGGGCACTAAAATTCAGGCTGTTTCCATTGTCTTACTGCAGGATAAAGGTGCTAGTAAGTAATTGAAAGACATTTTATGCACATCTGACCTGGCATACTAGTGCATATGTTTATCCATAGTGCTCAGTGGAATAATGTTGCCTTTTTCATACACTGCATCAGGATCTTAGAGTTCTAGTCCTTGCCGGGGTGGTTTGCTCTGCCTAGAAGAGTAGAATGCTTTTTGTGAGACAGGTGCCTTAAAATAAAGCTCAACTGGTGCCAATATAAGATGAAAAAGTAGCTTTTATTTACAGAGTCAAAATAGGTGATCCTCATTAAAAGCTTAGGAAGATGGAGCAGAAAATAGAGAAAGCTGGCTGAGTGTGCTTCTTCCGACATCAAGCCTAAAAGACCCTTTCCTTTCATTCCATGTGACCATCTGTGCTTGCTTACTGAACTTGGTATGAGTTGCAGTTGCCTTCTCCAAACGGTGGTGCCAGGAGAGAAGCTCAGTCTGGGGAAGCTTGCTGGCTTTTACTTTTTCATTCTTGTTTGCTTATTGATTGGAACTTTATTCAAGCATAGAAGTGAAACGAATGTGTGCAATTTATTACGGCATTTGGACTCAGATTAGTTTCAGGGTTAATTAATCTCTCTGGGATGACTGACCCTCTGTGTTCCTCAAGTGTTTATGTGGTGCTTGTGTATGCATGCAGATGTTCCACTTATCTGTCTGAAAGTGAAGTCTAGCCAGACGCATCAGTTCTTACCTAAAATTATGGGTGCAGAGCATGGTGTAGAGTAACTGCTAGTCTCTTTTTTCACTGTAATTCCCCTCTCTGCTTAGAAAATCTCTTCAAATTCACTGTATATATTAACATCGCTACTTTGGAGGATCTTGGCTTTTTAAATTTATTATACAAGCTCTTGTTTTAGAAGGAAGGGAAGTGCTTCTTTCCCCAAAAACTGTTGGAAACCTATCAAAACATTTTTCTTGTACCTTCCCATTTCTTCTTCCTATATTCCTTACTCTGGTATGTGCCTCGGGCACTAAGGCTTTTAAGATTTTGAAAGGGAAGAAATTTTGCGGAAGACTGACTTTGAGTGACGTTAATCTTCCAGTCCTGCTTACAGACACCATTCCACCTCAAGGAATTGGCAGTTCTTCTCAAAGGATACCTTTGAAAAGGTCAAACTTGTATCTTATACATTACTGGGGTACTCTGTCACCATTGGCCTTGGACTCCAAATTGCAGTCATTGTCATGTATGTAGGAACTGCTTAGATACTTACTGTAGGCAAAGCTGCAGAAGCTCTGGCATGTTGATAGTTAGAAGAAACCGAACGTGTTTCCTGACACAAGTTTCTGCCAGGTATCGAGAGAAGGAAAATTCACATGGTATCTCCTATAGGCCTGTACCTATTTATTTTCTGTTGGTGATTCTCTTAATTTGGATTTATTCCTTAAAATCTCAACTGTCATCGAATTACTCCTGTTCAAGGAGGCACAGGAAATTCCTCAAAAGTTATTGGACAGTTTTTATCTTTTTGGGAATGATTCTTTCCCACCTAAGGAAGCACTATTGAAGTTTCCTATAAATACCTGTAATAAGTAGCCTAGTTGTTGGGGAAAGAAGAGGGAGATGAGACAACAGATGATATTTGGAGATGAAAAAAAATTACTCCTCAGTGGTATAACAGTTCAGAATTTCAGTGTGTAAGACTCTACATGCTGGCTATGGCACAATTTCACTCTTAAACTTCAAAAGATTACAGAAAAGAAAAAATAATTATACAAGGCAAGGTTGTTCTAAAACAACATTTGTTGACAACTCTTTGGGTTGCAAGCTGGAACATAGGAGGCTTCATGTAAATATAAGGAGGAACTTTTTCATGGTGAGGGTGACAGAGCACTGGAACAGGCTGCCCAGGGAGGTTGTGGAGTCTCCTTCTCTGGAAACATTCCAAAGCCACCTGGATGCATTCCTGTGTGACCTCATCTAGGTGATCCTGCTCTGGCAGGGGGGTTGGACTGGATGATCTTTCGAGGTCCCTTCCAACCCCTAACCTTCTGTGAACTCTTGGAGCTGAAAATGCTGTGATCTATGTAATACTCTTTGGCTTCAGAATTCAGGAGAAGAGATTTCTCATGCTTAAAGACTGAAATACTAAATGTTTGCATTCAGAGTAGGAAAACTGGTAGAGTCATTGCTCTTCCCATAATAGCACAGCTTTCCTGATAGGTGCATTATGGTAATACTGGGCTAATTATCTTTGGAGAATTCAGGGCTATGTTAAGAGTCTGTCTTCTTGGCAGTTCATGCTTATGAATTTATCGATAGTGATTTATAGAGTTTTCTTTAAGGGATGTAAGTATAGCAGTTCAAAGTTGTTGGGGTTCTTTTTGAGAGCTTTTTTGCCTACCTCTAAACAAATGTAACCTAGTTTACTAGCAGGTAGTTTTGTTTAGGTTATGGTAGTATGCTTTTCTCTTGTATGCAAAGCTCTTTTGGAGTAGCACTTGGTCAGAAAAATAGGAGGAAAGCCCTCCCTTGGGTACATAATGCAGTATGAGGAAAGTTCAGTCTCGCCTTAAATTCCTACATGTCACTTTTCAGGTGATGCTGTGGCTGTCTTTTTCCAAAAGTGTTGTTTTAATCCCAATGGGGTTAATTTGTGTAACTTTGATGTGCATAGAACTTTTATTTGAGGTGGACAGAATGCTGTAGACTATCTCCAAGGTTACCTTTAACCTTTACAGAGAAGATAAAAAGCCATCCCGTTGCTAGCTGCATAGTCCTGCTGGGGTACATTTACTTGCTGAATTCTCTGTATAACTTTACAACCTCAGTGCCCTCTGAGAAATAATAGTATTGATGACGCGTGATAAACAGCTTTTTGAGAGTGGACTCAGCTATTTAACCAGACAGATGCTTTTATTTCTGCAGTACTTGAAGTAATGGTAAGAGCATTGCCTGGGTGAGAATGGGTTAACATGTTCATAAAATGCTCTTTACCTTTACAGTAAGGGCTTTGTGTCAAGTACTGTCCATATAGATGTTCCCAGAGCCACCTTCTATAGTCACTCAGCCCTTTGCTGTTTTCAGTCACTCTCAGACAAAATGAATGGTGGCTGCCCTGCGTTGTCCAGCATGGGCCATGATGCCTGAGATGGGTATCACTAACCAGTCAGGCTTATTAGAAGTGTGTGTGTCCAGAGTGGACTATATACAGAGGCAGCACTTCATTAAAATATTGAAGTAAGGCAAGTGAAAGTGTGAGCTCTATCTGGTGGAGAGATTACAGGAGAACTGTCTGATCTGGTTAATCATTGGCCACCAGAGTACGTGCCATTGTGAAATAATACGGGAGTTTCATCTGACAGTAAATATTCTCTTATTGCTTGTTCCAGTTAGGTAATTTCAAGGCAAAGTGGCTTACTTAGTCCAGAGAAGACTGTTAGAGCTACTGAAGTGTAATTTACTGCCTGTATACGACTGTTCAGTACAACAGCATAAGAGGATGTCTGTTTGGTCTGGATTAGAGTACTTGAAGTGCATACGTGGAGAACTGAAATATTGGTATATTTTATTCTAGCCAAAGGAGTTTTTATCACCTAGAACAAAGTACTAATGAATAACTGTGTAAAGAAAAGAAATTACTTATTTATATTTGCATACCACTACCGATAGCTTAAATGAATGTCCTTAAACTACACTTCCTCTTTCAAATGAAAACAGATATCTTGCATATTACTTTGGCCAAACGAGGAGATGAGTAGCGTTTTCTTCTGAAAAAATTCAAAATAAATGTAAAAAATGTCTGGAAAAACAGCTATTAGGAGGGTAAGAAAATAGTTTCAATGTTTTTTTGGGGGCGGGAGGGGAGACAAATCATTAGATGGATATTAAGTTAATGTTTTCTGTTACAGACTTCCTAAAAAAATGGAATATATATTGTTTTTAAAAAGAAATTGGTGCAGTTCACAGTAGCGAAGCTTTGTTGCAGATCTTTTTATTAACTTTGTTATTCCAGTCACAGGTTTATTAGCTAACAGATGTAATCTTGAATATTTAAGGAACAAAGAGGAAAGAACAAACATGGTTCTGTTGGTTTAAAAACAACACACTTTTTTTTTCCCCTCTGATGATGAATTACATTCTTCAGAGAATCTTAATTCATGGTTTTGCAGTCTTGTTGCTGATATAGACAAGGACATGAGTCAGATTAAATATCTTTATTTTATTCGTAAGGTTGAACTGCTCTCTAGTACTTTGGCTCTTCAGTATTACTGTCGTCTTAATTCCATATAGATTCTTGGAGCCTGGTACGCTAGAATTGGCTTTAAAAGCAGATGGTTCTGTTTTGTGGTTTCTGTTGTGGGGGTTTTTTTGTGGCTTTTTCTTTCTCTTTTTTTTTTTGTTGTGTTTTGTTTTTTTAAGATTACTTTTCAAAAATGGTGCAGAATGTTACTACTTCCACCCCCCATCCCCAATTCAGTTGTAATCAGTAGATGAAATTATTCTGAGGCTTATTTGTGTCTTAGAATTTTTGTTGTTGATAAATAGGCAGGTTGTGTACTTAGTTTCCCTTTACCTACTGCATGTTCACTACCTACAAGTGTCTCTTATACAAAGAAATAAACAAATAGGTCTAAGTGGCAGAACTGATCCTAAAAGGAAAAAAACAAACAATACTATGTAGCTAAAAAATAACAACCCCAAACAATCTCCAAACTAAATAAGGAATCCTTTGATGTCTGAATGGAATCTTTTTGTTTATCGAGGTAAACTGGAAGCCAGGGGAATGGTTTGACTGAAAATAATAATAGCTATTGTCCAAATCCAGGCAGTAAAATTGTCAAATATTAAGTAGGATAATAGGAAAACAAGTGAATGTTTAAACTTTTAAGGAGTTTTTCATGTTGATTACAGTTCTTCTTGTGTTTTTACTAAAAAATAAATACACCTTCCAAAATAAACCATTGTTAGGTTGGCAATTATATTAAACTCATCACAGTTCAAATGCTGAATATATTAACTTTGAATATCAGTTGCCACTTTTAATTTCATCAGTTGGTGAGAATTCCAGTTTGTCTGCAAAGACAAACAGGAAGATAATTTTTTTTTTTCCCTCCCTTCCTCCTCAGATTTGTGGGTCTGTACTTCCAAAGAGAATTTGTACAGAGAGAAAATTCTGAATATGGCTTGATTTGCTCTTGATCTTGGCAGTGTTTCTAATGAGTGTCCCATGGACTCTATCAAGTTCAGGGGGTTCTACTCTAGCACTGAGGAGCAGAACCCTGAGTAGCAACCTGGTATCAGTGAAAACATTTCTTCCTCGTTCTCCTTAAAAGAGCAAGAGAAGATGAGTGATTATTCTGGACTTGCAAATAACCATAGCCAGATGATTGCTGAAGATCCTGAAATTCAGACGAAGCCTGAACACTCTCATGAAGTTCTTCAGGAAGATATTGAAATGAGCAGTGGATCCAGTGGAAATGACTTCAGTGGAAATGACACAAATGAAAACTACTCGAGTGGGCATGATTCTCATGGCCATGAATCTGATGAAAATGGGAAAGATTCAGCAATGCTTATGGAGTCTTCAGACTGTCAGAAAAGGTAGTAGCTAATATTAAATAAATTTCACATTTATTTTTGTTATTTTTCCATTTGAATCTAATTTTGGAATAATAACTGGTATAAAGTGTATCTTTGGAATGAAGCTGAGTGTTCTAGTTAACTTGTATTCTCATATGATGTAAATTGTATATTATATTTCATAAAGACGTCTCTACAGTTCCTTGAGGCCAACTTCGATTCTTATTATTTTGTGTTTAATTAGCCCATATATTTTCTTGTAAACCAACTTCTATAATTGTTTATCAAAAAGTGCCAGTCTGTGTGTACGGATGCAAGTGCTGTTTTCATCTTTTAAATAGCTTAGTGTGCAGAGCAAAGCTACTGTAAGAAGAACCACCTTAGATAAATACGTAACAGCTATAGTTTCCATTTGTTACACCAGGCAGAAACTTTTCAAGTTTGTTGTGTTTTTTTGTGTTGTTTTTTGTGTTGTTTTTTTCCTAGATAGCCAGTCATTAATAGGAAAATATAAAGCTAAAATGAAGTAAAAGTTGTTTTGTAGGTTTGCTAATGTTAATCTCTTTCTGTCTTTCCTTATTGTAGTTCAAGCTCAAATGCATTTAGTCTGATGATTGCAAACTCTGAACACAATCAGTCTAGCAGTGGATGCAGGTAAATTCCCGTGCATCTATTTTTCGGTAATTTGTATATATGCAATGCCAAATGATGGAAACTAAATAGTGTTGTGGTTTGGATTTTAGTTCTGGTTAAACATGGAGGAGTACACAAGAAATCCTATTCTTTTCCTGTCTGTAATCAGTAGCATGTTCTATTAACCACTTGGTTGAACTATACCTTTTTGTTGCTGTTCCATGCAAGTTGTGCGATAACCTTTCAAATCATCTTACTTTATTTTGATTTGGTAGCTTAACTTCATATTTTTATTTTTTGTGGTTCACATTGAATGTAACTTCATCTCCTGTGTTGTGCGTGGTTTTTTTTTTTAAGCTTTTCTTTAAATCTTATGCTCTTCGGAATTTAGTCTGAAGCCCTTGCCTGGGGACAGCCTAGTAGTGGTTTAACATCAGAATTCATCCACTGAGTTGGATGTGTTCTGATGTTCAGCAGTCATATCATCTGCCTCTCCTGTGTTCCATTCGCTAGGATTCAAGCCTCAAGTCTGTAAGGATAAACCAACATCAGCTGCAGGAATCCCTCTGTATGAACTCTGCTTCTGACCCTGATAGACTTGAGAAACCTGGTGGCATTGAAGGCTCAAATCTGGACACTTCAGAGTGCCCCACTGTGTTCTTTTTGTTGTTTGTTTTATTTGATTTTTTTTGTTTTAAGTCAGATTCTGATCAGGAGACCACAAACTTGATCCTGGGCAGATCAAGGCTATCTAGCTATCAAATTATGATGTTAAGACCCTCTACTTTACATGTACTCACCTGAAAGCATTTCTACCTGATGCCGTTCATAGAGAAGTGGTAAATTACAGTTACTTCTTTACACCATTTGGTGCTTGATGAACATATTTTCATTTTTGTGTGGGCCTTGCAGGCACCTGGAGATTTTGTTTCATGCTGTATTTTCAATTGTAAATTGTGTTCTGGGGTTCATGTTCAGTAGCACAAGAGAGTGAACCAAAGGCATTTCTTAACCTTCCTTTCCTGTTGATTGAATTTTCTTCATTGCGGGATTTTTATGGAGTTACTCATTGCAGTTTTCCTGATACCTCTTTATTTCAAATTTCATTAATAGTTCTCTGCTCAGAAATAAACAGGAATCCCGCTCTCCTAGCTGTCAGGCACAGTGCTAGATGGTTACAGAGCAGATTTTGATCCCTCTTGGGAATGGGAGACTAATCCTGAGAATTTTCTTGAAAGAGAAGACTAAAAGAGGCTGATAAGCTATAGCTTTAGTCTTCTATTCAAAGGCTACTGGGCTTTGGATTCAATATAGACACCAAACAACTACTTAGTTTTCTATCTGTAGGCACCTTCCCAGTTCACTGTCCACAAAAAGCAAAATGGAAAAATCCTGTCTTTGTAGGACTTGGTTATTCTGTCCTCTGCAAGTCATGCCTTCCCTGTGGTTGGCTACTGTGCCTGGCTCTACTGATCTTTGGAAAAACATTTTTGAGTTGCAAAAATTACTTTCCAAGGAGGCTTGTCTTCTACATTTGCTGCTGCTGTAAGCTAATTTGGAGAGGTTTCTTTTCTTGCAAAAGAGTCTGACGGCTCTCGGGAAGCCTGCTTAGAGAGTACAGCAATAGGCTCAGTTCTTTCATAATCTTTTCCCTCTTTCGTCTTCCCCGCTGCCAGTGTAGAGGGTTCTTCTATTAACAAGGCCCTGTTTGATTGCATCAGTCTAAACTGTCAAGCCACATTGTAGATGTGATGTCAATATACAGCATGAAAAGAATGTTTCCAAAGGGACTACCATACTCTTTTTTTTTTTTTTTTTTGTCTTGCCCTTTGTCATTATTTCTCAGTACAAAATGACCACTGATTATGTTGCTCATAGTACATTGTGATGCGAGCAAGAGTTCTCTAGTACAAGTCAGCTTTGTTACTTTCCAAGCATTTTGGTGAAATACCCCCAGCACCTGTTAGATCATTGATCTACGTGAAGGAGCTTTTCAAACTTCCCTGAAAAATGTTTGGAAATCCTCTTGAAAACTACCTAGAAGCTGAAACTACTGACCACTTCAGTCAGAACGGTGCAGTTGACCAGACTGCTGTTTCTACAGTAGTTCTTAGGGTAACTTCTTAGAGACTACCAGCCATGGCAATCAGTTGGTAAGAGAAGACTCTCCTTTTGATAGCAAAGAATTTATTTTCAGGAAGGTTTGAGAAAAGCTCTAGAATCCTCTAGGTGGTTGTGCCTGATCAGCTTTTAAAAAATCTATTCTGAGAAAGACCAGGTGATTTTTTCATTAACTGCTTCCTACGCACCTGCAACCCAGCTTTGTCATTCCCTTCCTCCCTTCCCTTACCTCCTTTTATCTTCCTTTTTGATTTTGTCAGCACCTCTTAATAATGGAGAGATATCAAGAATTGCAAAGGAAGGCAATAATTCTCTGATGTTGCCAGAAACCTCTGATAATCTCTGTAGTTTGACCTTCTGCACCAAGACAGCACTTCTGAACATGCACCTGAGAAATGTGAATGCAGTTTCTGTCTCCAGCCTCCTCTGATGCTTTACCCTACATATATAGTCAAATTTCCTTATTTTATGTATTGCCATGCTTAACCGGGATACGTTGTTCCAAGGATTTCTCAGTTTGTTTTGTTAACTTGATGCTCTCCCACTGCCATTCCCTTTTCAGGGACCTTTCTTATGAGAACCTGCTCGAACAGGAGGTGAAGACTTGAATGGACCTCCTGCTTCTCTCCTTTGAAGTCCATGAACATTTCTATGACTTTGAATTTGAAAGGATCTAAGGAAAATACCACTAAAAAGGGAGGAGGGAGACTGTGGCAAAAAAAAAATGTTCTCTGGTGCTTGGGTATATGTACTGTTGTACATACAGAGTATAATTTTACAGTAAGACTTCAGGTGGTGGTAAATCTTTCCTGTAAGTGATTCTAGCTAATGTAAGAATTGTTTTAAGTTAGGGATGTTACTAAGTGCTGGAAGAGTTAACATGGCTAGTGTACAAATTTATGTATGTGACAAATATCAGTATATTGGGGCCTCTCTGAGGATGGTGTGTCACTACAAGCATTCAAGTGACATTTTATTTTTTTGTCTTTAATCTTGCAGTAGTGAGCAGTCCACTAAAGCCAAAACACAAAAGGAATTGCTGAAAACGTTACAAGAGCTGAAAGCTCACCTTCCTTCTGAAAAGAGAATTAAAGGCAAATCTAGTGTCCTAACGACATTGAAATATGCCCTTAAAAGCATTAAACAAGTTAAAGGTAATCAAGTGTGATACTACCTAGATAAAGCCCTCCTGGATAAAATTAAACATTTAAAGTAGGAATTTCAATGTGCCTGTCCGTGTAAAGCTAAGTTTATTATGTTTCAAAAGCTCTTTAAAGAGATGTTTGCATGGTGTTCTGATTTCTTGACTGCTAACTTGTGTTCCTTTGGGGGTTAAAGCAAGTGCTTGGTATTTTGCTAGTACTTTGTTGAGTTAGAAAATTAAGCTGAAAACTATTTGCAATTTTGTACTATATGAATTGTTGGACAAACCAAAATAGACAGTCACTCTCATATGAGTATCTTAAGGTGGGTAAACTTATTCGGGTTACTGATGAGGAAGCTGTAGTGAGGAAAAACTAATTTTAAGTAGTATCTAGTGTTCTTTCTGTGCTTATGCCAAAAAAGATTTGGACCATTTACTGCTTCCAGGCTGGATGTTTATTGATGAGTGTTTAATTCTGAATAAAAGTTGTTTAATGTTCTCATGTAGCCAATGAGGAGTATTACCAATTGTTGATGATTAATGAATCCCAGCCTGCTGGACTCAACGTGTCGTCTTACACGGTGGAAGAAGTTGAGACTATAACCTCAGAATACATCATGAAAAATGCAGTGAGTATGGTTACCCAAGTCTACAGTGTGTATTGAAAATGTTTTCTAGAACTGGAATTCTCAGGCATGCCTCTTGTTTTTTGACAAGGTAAGAGCTGGTAGCTAGGCCAATAAGCTGAGGTTATTTCATGTTTCATCAGTTCTTTGAAAAGTAACTGAAGAGTGATCAGAGTTTTGGAATCACTGTGGTGTGTGTCCTCTTCTGGCATTTGTCCGGTCTTAGCAACTGGTATAGGCTTACTGTGTCATTTGGTGATAGATACTGGAGTCTTCAAAAAATAATTGTCTCTAAACTTACAGGTCTACTTGCCACTATTTTTAATCTTCCTTACACCTCTGCCAAGAAAATAATGGCCTGATGGGGGATGTTCCCCATCTTGAAGTAGGTGGTTTTTGTTGTATGTAAAGGTTGCCCGTGAGCTAAAATAAATAGGAAGTCTAGAGTACAACGGAGAACTCCAGTCAGCTGTCTTAAACACTGTTCAATTGATCTAAAGCATTTGAGCTTGTGGAACAGGTGTTCTGACGACAGCTCTTCAGTTTGTGTATAGCATTAGTGGATAGAGCACCAAAGGATATGACGCAGGAAGCGCCGCTTTGTCACGAAGAAAACAATGTGAGAGGATACAAGTGGAGTGCACGTATGGCTGCGTATAAATTTTTATTCCACCAGTCTGCTCATTATTTAATCAAGTGGTTTAGAGCACTTTCTTTTAAATTTGCAGTGGATAGGCCAGCTAATGTAAACAGCCTTTTACAGAACACTTCAGTTGCATGAACGTAACATATGCCTGTAACAAACACAAAGGAAAATGTGCAGTTTTATAATTGGAAATTCATTCAATTCTTAATTTATAAATTCGTTCTTAATTTATAAATTCATTCTTCATCGTCAAATTTTAGGCAGTGATATTTAGGGCTTGCAACTCAAGAAGATGCTAGTGGGTTATTCTTATTGCCTAGTTCAAAAAGTATACTATCTGAGTCTACGGAAGCAGGTTATTTTATTGCTTCCTCAACAGATGTGGTTTAGCACTGTTTCCTTAATTTGTATTTTTGCCTTATTAGTGCTTTTATTTCCTAAATGTTTTTGTAAGAAATACATACTGTATCGAAGCATGTTTTAAACTGTCTAAATAATTAGAGATTTTTGTTTTTAGGATATGTTTGCTGTAGCTGTTTCTTTGATTACGGGGAAAATTTTGTACATCTCTGATCAAGCTGCTTCTATCCTCCATTGTAAGAGGGGTTATTTTAAAAATGCCAAATTTGTGGAGTTATTGGCACCTCAGGATGTCAGTGTGTTCTATACTTCTACTACCCCATACAGATTACCATCGTGGAATATCTGCAATAGAGCTGGTGAGTGGTCCCAACAGCAGATATTTCTCATGATCTTCTTTCGGTCGTGCAAATACAAGTACTTGAACACATTTTAACACCCTTCCATCCTTCTCCATCACTTTTTGAGGGTATAACACAAGTGCCTTCCTAGAATACATCTGAACGAGACTAGATGTGTAACACGTTTATAAATCACCAAGGCTTGGCTGTTGGCTCCAAGTCTACTGAAAATCATTTGTTTATCGGTTCTCATTCCCCTTTCATACAAATGATGAATGAACACAAAGTTTTTATGATGAATAGTAGGTTTTCTTACTAGCAATGAAATTACTATGGTTTTCTTTTAATATTTCTTTTCAGATGTAAGGGGACTAATAAAGGGCCTCTTGCAACAGGGCGAGGGGTAAAGCTTTTTAACTAAAAGAGGGTAGGTTTAGACTAGCAATAAGGAAGACTTTTTTTTTTTTTTTTTTTTTAAGGCTGAGGGTGGTGAAACAGTGGAACAGGTTGCCCAGAGAGGTGGTTGATGCCCTATCCCTGGAAACATTCAGGGTCAGGTTGGCCAGGGCTATGAGCAGCCTGCTCTGGTTGCAGATGCCCCAGCTTACCGCAAGGTGTTTGGAATGGATGACCTTTAAAGGTCCCTTCCATCCTAAAGCATTCTATTATGTTGTGCCTTCTTTCTTTGAAAATGATTGTGATTTGAATAGTGGACACTTTGATTACAGTGTAGAGAGATTTACTTCAGCTACCATCACTGTGCATTTGCCTAGTGTGATCATACCTCTATTCTTTTAGTCTTATAAAAATGATGTTAAGCATGCTAATGGTGAAGGATATCTCGGGGCACTTGATATTTGTTTGTGGGAGGATGGTTTTACTGGTGTAGCTACGGCTGTTAGGACTTGAGAAATAGCTGCCAGCTATTTTAAACACTTGAAATTCAAGGTCTGCTTATAAATGTTTGAAACTCCATTCCATTGTATGTTAAGTCTGTAAGTTCAGTCAACGTGTGATATATAATGTATATTACCTCATATATTTGTCAGTACAATGGATATTATAAACATAATTATTTATATATACTTCATCTGAGGAAAAACCCAATTAACTATCAATATATACTAAGTAATGCATAAATAAAATAGGTCAGAAGGGACCTTGTGACATCTTTAGTCCAACCTCTGGCTTGAAACAGGGTCAATAGTGAATTCTGACCATGTGATCCTAATTGCAGATATTATTCAGTTAAATTTCCTTTTTTTTCCTGAAGCACTTTCTGGAGTTTTATTATGTTTGTCTATAGTTTCAAATTTAAAAAATGTGTTAAGTGGAACTATGTACACTACTCCATGTATTAGCTGCCACAGAATATAATATCCAAAAGTATTGCACCATGAGGCCTTGGAAAGCCCAGGGCTTGCCTTGAGTATCAGTCTATGGCTACTCTGGAAAATGAGGGAAATAAGTTTAAAAGGTGGGAGGAAGCCTTAATAAGAAGTACATTTTGTGTGGGGGGTGGTAATAAGTGGACTTGATGGTCTAGCTGGCCTAGTACCTTTCTAGGAAAAAGGTCAAATTTGGGGGTCACGTACGCACAAATGTTTTGGGTCAACACTATAAAGTATAGGGGAAAAGCTGGTAAGAGTGAACAGTGCAAACTGGAGATACTTTTTTGTTTGTTTGTTTTGCTTAGATATGTTGCTGTTGTTGTTTAGATACATTTTTGGCAAAAGGCTTAATAAGCACTGTGGTTTCACCTGCCAGTTCACCTCAGAATCCGAGCGGCGTTCAGATTTAGTTGCTTATGAAGTACATTGTTCAGCAAATACATACAGACACTTCAGGGAATGTAAACTTTTTAAAGAATTCAGCTTCTATAATTTACAGAAAAAAAAATTGCAGTTTAAATATCATCTCATATTAACTAGTAACTTATGAAATATGTTTAATATTTCTAGAGTCTTCCACCCAGGATTGCATGGAAGAGAAATCTTTTTTCTGTCGCATCAGGTAAGACAACAAAAAGCTTAGTGTCAGATTATGAAACCATGCATTACAAAAGGATTTGACTTTTAGAAGAACCATATGGTGTGAAAGTCTCTTGCTTTTCCATAATGTGAACATCTCCAAAAACATCTGTGTGTGCTCTAGTTGATTACCTCCTAGAAGCTACAGAGAAAGCTGTAAAGTGATGAAGTTTAATTGGTGTGAATACTGACCTTTGCACCATAAAGGAAGCTGAACTGGTATCTTGTACTGCTGTGAAAAGTCCTCATTGAACTGTTCTTTCTAGCACCTGCTACAGAGTTTCTTTCAATTGAGAAGACTAATGTCTAATCTTAAATTTATCTCAAGTGGTCTCTAGACAAAGACACATGAGGGTAAATTTACTTGTCTCTATTACAGTTACTAGATGACACAATACTTTTGGTTTTGCTTTTCTTCTTGTCCCGCTCCCTTTACTTGCTTGTATTTATGAAATGCTGGCAACTTATTCCATGTTCCTTCTTGTGCTGTTGGATTTCTTGCTGCTTATTGCCCCCCCGGTAGCATTTCTGAAAACAAAAATTTTGGGTCCTATGACTTAATTGATTCAGGAGTAAATAAATATTTATCTTTAAGGTACAAGTAAACTTTAGAGACAGTGCACTGTTCCGAAGCATTGGATTGGATGTACCATAAAAGTAGTGCTGGTGTTATCAAAGACTTTTTTTTTTTAATCCAACTAACGCTGGGTCCAAAAGCTTTCTTTTTATAAAGCTGTGCTGTTCTAAACTTATTACAACTGAAATTTATTTATGTTTTGATCACTGTACAAATGGTTGGTTCTTTTCATTACTATGCTTTGGATTCTTAAGTAAACAACTGTTATTATAGGTAAGAATTTCTGAGTCTCTGTTCTTTTTAAATGGGGATAATCACTGAGTAAAAGAAGGCCTTGTTAACTGTAGGGATATAGTAGTCTTCATAAAATACAACTCTGAAGGGTACAATGTCACAGTTTAAGATAATTGAATACAGAAAATAACTTAAATAGGTAGGGGTTTTTTATCAGATTTCTATTTAAAGCGATTGTTGGTCTTTTTATTTTGGGCAGTAGAGAAGACAACTTATTTATTGCAATTGGTATGCTGTCAGAATTAGCTTCTGTTCTGAGAAAAAATAATTCAGGAAGTTAAGTTCTTGGGTGCTATTTTAGGAACTATCATGCAGTCATGAGGAAATCACAATAGATAAACTAAAATGTTTAGCATAAGATGAATTTGTTGAAATAATTAACTCTGTTTAATTATTAGTGCCGGAAAGGAGCGTGAAAATGAGATTTGCTATCACCCGTTTCGGATGACTCCTTATCTTATCAAAGTGCAAGACCCAGAAATAGCAGAGGACCAGCTTTGCTGTGTGCTACTTGCAGAAAAAGTACATTCTGGTTATGAAGGTAATCCTTTGTGCATTCAAAGGCTAATTTGGTTTCCTGAAAATAAGAACTGTTCTGTGCTCTGCTACGGGAATTTCCCTGCAATGTAGCATAAGTGAATTTCAGCCCAAGAAAGCCAATTATGAGAGTTACTGTCAGTGATCTTCAATAAAACTTGAGGATAATTGGTTGTGTTCTTTGCCCTTACTGAGAGGCTGTGAGCTAGCAAGCTGCTTTCTTCTATGCCTTTGGTCTTTAGTCTTCTCTCAATGTTAATAGAAACGTGTAGCTTGAAGTATTTTATGCATGCAAAAATCCTCACTTGTTAATCTGCTTTTATTTTTCTCTCAGCACCCAGAATTCCTCCCGACAAAAGAATTTTTACAACTACGCACACACCGACCTGTTTGTTCCAGGATGTAGATGAAAGGTAACTTAGAAAAATGTTCTTTCTCAATTTACTATCTAACTAGCTATCAGTATCTTCACAGGTATTTTTAGGATTCAATTAAGATGTCTGTGTGGGATTAAGAAATTATGTGACTGCAAGAAGAGAGATCAGGGGAAAGGAGGCTATTGGGAAGCTTAGCTAAGCTGGAGTCAGTAAGGTATCTGCGGAGAGATCAGTCACATCAGTATTCCTGTAGTGCACAAGCTTTTTATTAAAAGAGAATTTCAAAAGGTAGGTATTGGAGGTTACTAGAGATGAGGGTGGCTGATCATTAAGGATACATTTGGACTTTGAAGGTATGGCTTTTTTTTGGCTAACTTAGTGGGTAGACATTGTGGCCTAGTGTGAAGAGTTGCTGCAGGATAGAAGACTATGCAATGCTGACAAAACTGTTTTTCCACAGTATGATTTATAGTGTCTCCCTAAACAGCTTAGGCTGAGAAAAGAGCTACTTAGTCCAGTGTAGTTCTGTTCTCTTAATGGACTTTTTCTCTATCCCTCATTCCCACAATGTCTCTGAGCCAACAGCGACTTGCCAGGGTGGGTTTATCTTTGTCACACACTGATGTCATAATGTAGAGCTTCCCTTTCTCCCTGCACCCCTGGCTCACTTACTTCTAGCAGTCACTTCACCCTAGTGGCAGTATTACCAAATGGAGAGCTTTGCCTTATTCTTGGGCCTGGGTGGAGTGAGTACGGTAAATTCCTTCCCTGTGGCTGCCGTGGAAGTTTCTTTCCTCTTAGTCTGGTGCCGCGACTTAGTCTCAAATACCATTTTTGAACACTCATGGTGAGGGTTGATCTTAATCTGATACTAGGATTTAGCTTCATTTATTTCTGGTTTTCTGATTGCTTTTACTTCGTTAACTCCAGAGAGTACTGGCAGACAGATAATGGTTTACCAAAGTGTGCATAGACAGTTTATTACTTCTAAGGTCTGCAGGGTTAGGTAGAATGCATAAAATAAATTATTGGAGAAAGCAAAGTCGAATATTTTAAAATACACAGCTGAATACCTGCTGTCAAGTGAAAATTGTTCATAATATAATGCTGAAACTGTTGCCTGACTTGCACAAAATAAAGTTAATTCTGTAATAAGTGTTCATGGATGGGAAGAATGCTTATTTTTCCAAACTCTGTAAGTGGATATCTGCACAGAGTATGTTCAAGTAAAAAATTATTTTTTTTCCTGAAATTAAATGGATTGTGTCTGTATATTTTTGTCTGGCTTGACAGGTTTTTTGATACTTGATGTGTATGATGTGTGTAAGGAGCTCTATATAGCTCACAGAGGAGTGATCTTAGCAAACTGCTTTAAATTAATTTACTATTTAACTTGCTATAAAGAGACTTCATGTTTTTCTGACACTTTAAATATCGTTCTGTAAAACACAAATGAAATTTGCTGCCTTTCTTCATCAGCCATTCTTCTGCCATCTGTGCATTTTCATTCATAAAATAGTGCATTAACTTAAACTCTTAATGATTTTGACTTGCTCATTATGAGGAAGTATAATGATGCTGAGGTACTGCCTCTAGTAGGTAGTAAATTAAGTATATACAGCACAAAAGGTGGTAGTTGGACAGGACTGCTGGAGCTTTCTGTCCTATCCCTTTGCTTGAAGTGAAACTGTTGCCCAGTTCTCTGTCAGGTCAGCTGTGACCTTGTCTGAACAATGCCCGAAAACCTCCAAGGATGGAGATTTGCACAGCTGGTATGGGGAACTGTTCCTGTGTTTCACTACTCCCTTTAACAAGCTTTTCCGATCGAACATCCCCTGTAAGGTTTCCAGAATGCAGTCTGGGGCCACTGCCCATAGTTTTATTGTTGGGCACTACCAAGAAAATTTAACTCCGCTTTCCAGTAGTTGTGGGAAACTCCTGGATCATTCCTTAGCCTCCTTTACCTGGAATGGGCAAGCCCAGCTCAGTCTACTCATTGGTGTTACATTCTAGATCCCTGACTCTTCCAGTGATCTTCATAACAGTATAAAAATGCATAAGGGTGTTTGTGGGTTTTTTTTCCTGTTGTTGTGATGGTGGTTGGTTTGGTTTTGTTTTGTTTGGGTGTTTGTTTGT
Organism: Megaceryle torquata; assembly: GCA_024611175.1. Lineage (NCBI taxonomy): Eukaryota > Metazoa > Chordata > Aves > Coraciiformes > Cerylidae > Megaceryle > Megaceryle torquata. The sequence goes on along the minus strand of JANIJG010017940.1, from coordinate 1,435 downwards.
TTGGCTTTGTTTTGATTGAAAGATGCAAATTCAGTTCATTTCTTTATAATAGATTAATAAATAACAGTTTAAAACTTGATCAGTTTGAGGGTGGTAGGTGTTCTGTCACGGCAAAAGCAAATGCAGTGTTTGCCAGGATTTCATAAAGCACGTGGAAAGAATAGGAACAGTGCTGAACAAAAACTTGTGCTTTCTTATACTACTAACAACATTATTTGTTGAAGTCCTAACAAGTCAGAGTTAATGAGTATTGTAAACTGTTCTAGCAGCATAACTTCTCTTATGTGCTTTGAACTTGGCAGCATCTTTTAATGTTGGTATGTCAAAATTGTATGATCTGATATGCATTTCATGCCAGCTTCAGCTTTAAGTTGTTGCTTTAGATAATCCACAAGCTTTTAAGACTCATAATTTAACTAATTCCTTCAATAATAAGGCATTAATTGCTATTCTCATTTCACCTGAATGTCTTGTCAGAAGGGTATGTGTGATGTTTTGGGGAACTGATTTAATTACAGTGATTTACTGGAAGTGCAGTGTTGAAGGCATTGATCCCATAGTGCTTCTGAGTTTCAAGGTAGCACAGACCCTCTGGTGGTGCACTGAGGCCAAGTTCTTGCTCAGAGCTGTTGAGGTACCCGAGTACCCTGCTCCTGCACCTTTGCCAATGAATGGGTCTGGGGGGCAGATACACAGTGCTTTGAGTTTACAAGATGACTTGGTGGCATCTGGCAACTTCTTAAATGTTACTGAGTAGTGCTGACTTAATGCATTATTTATTTTTCCATGCATTTTTTTGTTGGTTAGCTTTCAGGGTAAGGTGCAAGCTGACCTTTGTGAGCTTTCACTCCTCCTCCTTAACATGATTGCTTTAAGTGATCAATGAAAATTATTTCATCCCATAAATTAGTTGTTCACGTCATTGTAAGTGGTCAGTGATCATGCGCAGGAATTTGGTAGCATTACTTTTAGTTCTCTATTCTAATGAGTAAGTTTGCAGCTCCTTTGAGCTGAACTCTTAAGCTGCCTGTGACAAAACTAGGACTCAAGAAAACCAACTGCCTTGTTGCTAGTTCAGCCATAGTAATCCTGTGATCCTCAGCTTTGGCTTGCAGCCTGTGGATCGGGGTACTGTTTACCTTCATGAGAGTTCTACAAGATGAAACTTTATTAATGCCCTTTTAAAACTAGGGTGTTTATCTTCTAGAGATAGGCAGTATAGAAAAGAACTGCTATAGTAGACTCCTTGAGTTGGCTTGATCACATTTTCTTTTGGTAGCTTTACAGAACAAAACTCCACCACGCCACAAACAAAGACTGCCTTGTTCAAAGACTAGAACTGCTGTTAAATTGACACTACTCTATACCCAAATTTCAAATTATTCATTCTCTTTAGAGGAACAAGAGCAAATTGTTATTTTATAAATTATATATT